>JAXCGZ010006245.1:25000-54542 GCA_037179515.1 Halocaridina rubra | reverse complement strand
TAAGAATTCTTTCATTCTCAAACAATACGGCTTCAGAGATAACTTCTCTTCATAAGTCAAGTATATATGTTTTGTTTTTCTACATTTAAATGTTTCACTTTGTCACAGGAATCAATCAAAGGTTTATTTTTTTTTTAAAGAAAATTCGATAAACTTTCAATTCTAATTTACTACGTGCTGATCTGTTTTCAAAATTTTAAGGTTGGACACGGTAGCTCAGTGACAGACCGCGCTAATTGGGAAGGGACTAACACGGGTTCTAGCCACCGCGGAGCGTTAGAGAGGATATCCAATCTTCTTATCCCAGCTCCAGCATGTCTGTGTTCACCCCCATTCGAATGGGGATTAATTGTGACTCATCTGAAGAAGAAAAAGTGCTGTACTTTTTTCTAAGCAGTTTATTTTGTTTGGTATTACGACGCCACACTTGAATGCCTTTTAACAAGGGATATATATGAGTCTATATAAACTCAAGGCCTCTGATTCTATTTTTATATACACTAGATTATAAGACGTTAGATTCTCTAGAGGCTCAAAGTCATCCATGGACATAAAACCTTCATTCAATTTTCAGAAATGACACGAAGAGGTCAGGAGTTCTAAGGAGTTACATAACTTTGTATCAAGTTTTTTTTTTACAAAATAATTATATATTAATGCTTCAGTAAAGTAATTCCTATTCAAATCTAAGCAGTCGTACATAATACTTATGCTGTTACAAGTAAACAACTTTTTTTTTTCCATGTGCAAACTTCTTTTATATTTCTTATTCCATATTTAGTGTGAATACATATATGCATCCAAAATCCTCTTATAATCTCTTGATTTTTTATATTATACCTTCAAATGGGCTTAAGTCTTGAGTTATTGAGCGCTTACGTTGTGGTTTCTTTGAGAGCGAGAAGGATGGACAGGATAAAAAATGAGTATATTAGAGAGACAGCGCAGGTAGCACGGTTTGGGGACATGGTGAGAGAGGCGAGACTGAAATGATTTGACATGCGCTAAGGAGGGATGAGGGAACATTGAGAAAAGGATGCTGAGGATGACGCTGCCATGCGGGGGAGGGGAGAGGTGGGTCAAAGATGAACGCAAGACGAAGGAGGACACAGGAGATAGGGAGATATGGAGACGACTGATCATCCGGAATGGAAAAATCTTCAAATATGCGATAACAATAATGATACTTTACGATAATAGCTAGTAAAGAGCACCACTTTACAGCTGCCCTTGATAAGTCCTAACTTCCAATCTATTGTCCAGATTAATATTACATGCCGGTCTATCTGCAGCTTAAGCCTTTCTGACAAAGTGTTCCCTTAGTTTCCGTCATTAGGACACACTCAATAAGAATTTAATAGTTCGTTATTAATATTTGCATAAAATATGAACATCACAGGGCCCGGAACTGATCCTGAGGCAATCCTCCATTATAGGGATGATTAAGCAGCGATTTAGGTGTCATAAAATGAGTCCCAGTTCAAATGAGGGTTTGACGAAGGATTGTTGGACCTGGATTGATTTGCGCACCCTACCATTGTGCTATTCTTCCAAAAAAACTGAATATATAAGTAGCTCTATAGAATCTAATCATATTTAAGTTTTTAAACCTGGATGATTTTACCATTATCGATTTTTGGATATATTATATCAGTCAACAAAACTGGCATATATTTCGGCCTTCATTGCTGCTGGGAGGTTCTGTCGACTTGTAAATTACTAATGTAAAGAATTATGACCAGTACAAACAAAAAAAAATTTAAGATTAAAAAGCTTATCAATAAATAAATAAATTGAAATACCAAGAGTCAAATTTACGAGACTTGAAAAAATTAAAATTAATATGAAGAGCCCCTGTAGCTCAATGGTAGAGCTTTCGAGTCATAAAGTGATAAACCTGACAAACTCGGGTTTGATCCCGTTGGGGTGTTATACAGAACATCCATTCTTCCAACTACAACCTGTCTGTGTCCATCCTCATTCGAATAGGGATTTATTGTGACGCATAAAGCAGCAATATATATATATATATATATATATATATATATATATATATATATATATATATATATATATTATATATATATATATATAGAGAGAGAGAGAGAGAGAGAGAGAGAGAGAGAGAGAGAAGAGAGAGAGAGAGAGAGAGAGAGAGAGAGAGAGAGAGAGAGAGAGAGAGAGAGAGAGAGAGAGAGAGAGAGAGAGAGAGAGAGAGAGAGAGAGAGAGAGAGAGAGAGAGAGAGAGAGAGAGAGAGAGAGAGAGAGAGAAAGTAATAATAATAATAATAATAATAATAAATCTTTATTTCCAAAGTACATTGGGTATTCAAATAAGATGCATATATATTCCAGATAGACATCTGTGGTGTACGATATAGACATACTAAAACAAACAAATCATAAAGATGAGTGTACTATTAAAATTTACAAGTAAAATCTTCCTTTAAGAGTAACTTCTTAAGATTATATTTAAAAGTATACACTGAACCAGCATTTTTTTAGTTCTCTGGGAAGCTGATTATATAAATGAGGTCCACGAATGTTTATATCTCTTGAGCCAATATCAGTTTTAGACCTTCGTACTAATAAATCTTCCCCTTGACGGGTAGTTAACCCGGTAACTGAGCTTACTGTAGAAAAATTATACAAGCAATCAGGAAGATTGTTTCTTAGTATATTAAAAACAAAGGTACATATATCAAAAACATATTTATCTCTAATCTTTATCCATTCTAGATCTTTTAAAACAGGAGAGATGTGCTCGTATTTTCTTACATTGCCAACAGCCACTCGTGCTGCAAAGTTTTGTAACTTTTGTATTCTTTGTAATTGAGTCTTATTTGTACATCCCCAAACTTTGAGACAGTAATTAATTAAACTCATAGCTAAGGACTGGACAATTATTATACGAGTTGATGTTTCAAATGAGTCTTTTACCCTATTTAGATATATTAGAGTACCCATTACTTTTTTATAAATTTCATCTATATGCATTTCAAAATTCATGTAACGGTCAAAATAGACACCTAGGTTCTTTACCGAGTTCATTGGCTTAATGATATTACCGTTAAAATTTATATGAAGATTGTCATCAACTTCTGATAATAATTGTCTGGATCCGATAAGAATAGATTGGGTTTTAGTTTCATTAAGTAACAGACCATTTTTTAGAAAGTAACGTTTAGCCATATACAAAATTTCTTCTGCTCTACGAATAATATTTTCTAAATCATTAATTTCTCCTTCAATTAAGATTTGAGTATCGTCAGCATATTGAATGACATAACAGTTAGGTAAATATTTTACTAGATCGTTTACATATATTAGAAAAAGTATAGGTCCTAGGATCGATCCCTGAGGGACCCCAAACAATACCTTCTTGCGACTTGAAACTACATCTTTTATTCTGACTGACTGGTAGCGGTTTTTTTAAATAGTTCTCGAACCAGCTTGGGTCAATGTTCATTTTTTTTGCATTTTTCTAATAAGATGGTATGGTGTACACTATCAAAAGCTTTAGAAAGATCGAGTAGTAGTAGCAATGATATTTTCTTATTATCTATATTTTTGTATATTTCATCTGATATTTTCAATAAGGCAGTTTCAGTTGATAATTTTGGCCTGAAACCGTGTTGACTTTTTGCAATAAGTTTATTTTTTTCAAGAAACTCACTTAACTGATTTGCAACAATCTTTTCAAGTATCTTTGATAAAATTGGTAGTAAAGAGATTGGTCTATAGTTAGAGACGTCGTCAGGATTTCCATTTTTAAAACCAGGAATTACATGGGGATTTTTCCATAAATCTGGGTAAATATTGGTAACTATGGAAGTATTGATTATTACCGTCAGATAATATGCTATTACAAATAATGAATCTCTAATAAAACGAAAACAAATTCCATCTGATCCATATGCATTGGAGTCTTTCAGATTTTTTATTACTAAGATTACTGTATTACAATCTACTGTAGTAGGGTTAAAGACATCATTACTTCTATTGAATGCACTATGTTCTTCAAGATTAACATTATTATTATTATTACTACCATCATCACTATTATCATTACCATTACTACCACCATCATTATTATTTACACCATTATCAACATTTCTATTATTATTACTACTACCATCATCATTATTATTACCACCATTACTATTATTGATTTCATTTATTATTTCTTTTTTTGTTTTTTCAAAGGTTTTTTTCCCCACTTCAGCGAAAAAATTATTGAACTCTTCTGCTTTAGCACTTACGTCTACCTCATCGGGTATAATTGATATGTTACTACTTTTATTACAGTTATTGGAAAGCATGGTTTTAGCAATTTTCCATGTATCAGAGATATTGCCTTTAGCGTTTTGAAATTCATTTTTGTAATACTGTTTCTTACTGTTACTTAATAATGATTTTACTTGTTTCTTATGCTCTGTAAACTTTTCTCTTAAAGGGATATTATCTCTTTGTAGTTTTACTTCATTTTTGTAGAGAGAGAGAGAGAGAGAGAGAGAGAGAGAGAGAGAGAGAGAGAGAGAGAGAGAGAGAGAGAGAGAGAGAGAGAGAGAGAGAGAGAGAGAGAGAGCACGATATTGTGTAAACTTGAAGTACTCAGCATTTTCCCACAAAATAAAATAAAATAAATTTAATAGAATAATTAATTGTATTACCTTTAGTTTATGTAACATAGCCATTACAATAATATTCCCTTTTTCCCTTTTCCCATCCCAGCAACAACAAGAACAATAATAATAATGATGATGATGATGATAATAATAATAATAGTAATAATAATAATAATAATAATAATAATAATAATAATAATAATAATAATAATAATAATAATAATAATAATAATAATAATAATAATAATAATAATAATAATAATAATAATAATAATAATAATAATAATAATAATAATAATAGCAGCAATAATAAAAATAATAATAATAATAATAATAATAATAATAATAATAATAATAATAATAATAATAATAATAATAATAATAATAATAATAATAATAATAATAATAATAATAATAATAATAATAATAATAATAATAATAATAATAATAATAATAATAATAATAATAAATAACAGACAAAAATTGTTTGTAGAGAAAAGAACTCACTCTGATGATTATGATAACGAGCTATTTGGCCTTGATGAAAACATGTGCTTCAGCCATCACAAGGTATGGAGACTGAAGAGCCTGAGGAAGTAAAAAAAAAATAAAGTCTTTGGATATAAGAGTAAAAGGAAGCTCTATTGGAAGACAACATAAAGAGATATTGTCACGTTCCGGAGTCAAAAAGTGATAATAATAAGGTCAAAGATGCCTCAGAGGTAGTTTAGTCGTCTTTCATATTCTAAGCCAGCGTTTCTTAACCTTTTCCCACATCATCACCCCTTTAGTCAGGTCTAGGCAGTCCAGCACCCACTAACTCTGGCTATTTTTTTTTTTATGAGTGTGACACCGGGACAGGCAAGAAAGTTGCCCTCATTAATAAAGGTCCGGACACGAAAAAAAAAAAAACATTATGACGAAGAAAAAGTAAAAGATTAAAGACAAGGCAAAGATGAGATAATGATAAACAATAGGAAAAGGTCAGGCTGAAAGAATAGTCGAAGCACTGAGGACCAAGATGTTAGGACCTGAGATGACGATAAATTCGTTATTTGAATGCAAATATGTTATAAGAATTAGAAAAGACAGAAGCAGGAAGAGTTTCAGAGTCAGGAGGTAGATGAGAAGAGGCAGTTGCTGCAATGACCAATCCGCGAGCTACAAATCTCCACACAGCACCTGTGAGACGAGGCCGCTTTGCGAGAATTACGAGTCGTCAGCAGTGGGAGAGGGATGCAACTCTCTAACTCATCAGAGCAGTGATGGAAGTAATAATGATATAAAAGAAAGAGGGATGTTACCTTACGACGAAGAGAAAGAGAATCCAGATTAAAAGTAAGAGAGGGTGATTAAAGAATCTGACTGCCTTAGATATACCCCTATCAAGGAGATAAGTATATGAAGAAGCACCCCAGATGTGCGAGTAGGGCCGAATAAGACTTATATAGAATTTAAGGAACTGCAAAGAGGAAAAGTAATAACGAAAAGGAAATAGAACCCCCAATTCTTTTTATAAGCAGATTTAAAAAGAATACAGAGCTCTCTCTCTCATTTTAAAGACCCCATTTATGCATAATGACTTACAAAAAGCACCATTTATTTGGTCTTTTTATTTAATTACTTGTTTGCTTGTTTGCCTTTGTGTGTCACTCTTAATCCCATGCAAATGAGGGTGAATACTGACAGACTGGAGCTGGGGAATTAAAGCTGAATTCCCCTCCAAAAGCTTCTCGGTGGGCTCTATCGCAATTAAAAAAAAAACCTTGTGTCACAAATTGTCCTAATTCGAACTGGGGTGGACACAGATATAATGGAGCTGGGTAATTAAGGATAGATGCCCTTCCTAACACCTTGCGGTGGACTCGATCACGAGTTTGTCATTTCCCTGTTGGCACGCGCTAACCACAGCACTTTCTTTATGTCATACCAGTGCACTTTTACTGAAAACCTTCGAAAACAGATAAATTCATGAACACAATAAATTCAGTCAAAAGATCCTTGAAATACGAGTTCTACATTGAATTAAAAGTTAACAGAAGAAATGAAACTACATTTAACTATCAGAAAACAGTTTCAAACTGCTTTCACCAACTCACACTGGAAAAGCAGAATTAGTGGTAAGCAAGGATACAGGTTAAAAAACTATCCTTTAGAATTTAAAAGTGTTGATTCAGAGCAACACAGGATGCCGTTCAGCCTATGTACATGAACATTTTTGAATTATATTAATAGAATGAACATCGCGATAGCGGTATTCACAAGACATCAGCTGCCGGTAATTGCGCCGATACATTATACCAAGGAAAAAAGACATCCTAGATGATTACTTGAGTGCACTGGTTACAAGATGACCTCCAACATTTTCTTCCCTTTTTCCAGCTTTCATATATTAATTATATCTCTTTCATGCAGTTTCTTTTTCAAGGTTACTAAGCATTGTGGTGAGTAATTGCAATTGCATTAAAAGCTTGTTCATGACAACCAACGTGTCTGAGAGAGAGAGAGAGAGAGAGAGAGAGAGAGAGAGAGAGAGAGAGAGAGAGAGAGAGAGAGAGAGAGAGAGAGAGAGAGAGAGAGAGAGAGAGAGATAATTTAACTAAGGTTACATGTGTTTCTGCTAAAGTTTCAAAGCTTTATTTATCAGTATATGAATGAAGTTTTTCAATATTGCTTAAGATTAATTTGTCCAATATTCAGCAACGAACTATGAGCTTTGGTCATTGAACAATATGGTTAAGGACAAATGCCCTTCAAGGAAAACTGTCCCTTGGAACAATTGTCCCTTAAGGTTATTGCCCTTACGACAGTAGCCTCTAACTCTTGATGCAAAAGCCGACGATTCCACTTTGATAATATACAGGTGTTGAGTAATTTTAGGTTGAGTAAATAAGGTAAGGTTTGATTAGGTTAGTTTGTGTTAGTTTAAGAAAGCAGTGTAGATCAAATAACTCTTAATATCGCACACTGAATACATGAATATTAAAGGTACAATTGTCTTTGGGTGCAGATGTTCTGAGAGACAATCGCTCTAAGGGGGCAGTTGTCCCATGGGGCAGTTGTCTTAAGGGGCAGTTGTCCTAAGTGGCAACTGTCCTACCGTCGAATAAGAAAATAGCATCGCATATTAGGCTACTTTTTTGGCAAAAGAATAAACAAATATTGCTACTGTTCTTTGAGCAAGTTTATTTAATGTACTGGCTGTAACATTGACTATTGTGCAACTCTATTTTGTTGAACAATACTTAAAATCGAATGTTGTGTAACTTCGTTTGACAAATAACAATTATCAGCATATGCTATACAACTTCACTTGTCGTATAAGAATTAGCATCGAATGTTGCAAAACATCATATGTCGTGCAGGATTTGGAGTCATATATGCACCATCGTTTGTCGAACATGATATAAAATTGAATATTGTGCAACTTTATTCGTAGAATAATAGAATATGAAAGGGTGCGAGCCTCCATTTGCAGAACAAGATCTATAATAAAATGTTGCACAACTTCAATAGTAGATCATGAATTTTCATGAACAGTTGTGCACCTTCATGTGTAGACTGCTAAGCAGCACATATTTGTCACACATCAATGAGCAAATTCATTTGCAGAAGAGGACTGAAGATCGAATACTTTGGAATATTTATGTGTAACTATGAGGAAAATAATATTTCAAGCATTTAACCTCCAAGTGCAAGCGTTGTTAATTTTCATGTCAACACTTAAAATAAAATACTCTGAAATATCATATGTAATGATGAGAAAAATAGTTTTTCAGTCCTTTAACTTCTAAAGTTCATGCATTGTTAGTTCTGCTGTCAAAGCCGTACATATTGAACTTCAAAACTGATGAATCTGTTACGTTTCTATCAATATGTTCGATTTAAAAATCACTGTTGAGACAGTAGCTTATAATTGGAAGGACTAGAGATCTCAGGATTCCTCATAACAACTTCAGTTTTTAAAGAACGTCGAATCTACATAAAAATATATGTTACGCATTGTGTTTTGACACGTGTGAGTGTCAAACCTGAGAGATGACACGTTGTTTGCTATTGGAAGAAGTCCAGTTAACACTATCTGGCTTCCGGTGTCCTATTACAAGGCTGATATTACGTTACCTAATAATCTTAGTTTAGATAGTGACCAGTGCATTATTACGACGTGTGTACATGTGGTTTATAATGAACAATTTCATATTATTATGAACAATACTCTTGACACCAGGGTTTTATTTCGTTTCGAGACATTAGTTTCAAGCTTGAAGATTACCAACGACCTCTAGAGAAAATTATATTAGAAAAGTCTCCAAAACCTTCAGTGGTGATTTTCGTAGAGATTGCCATACTATGGAGCATAATTATAGCAATGTCATTTTTTTCTGTCTTCATCTAGTTGCTTTTCCTGGTGGAGCAATCTGGTGCACTTTTTGACTTTTTCCAGGTGGGTTTGTTTCTTGGCTGATAATAATAATAATAATAATAATAATAATAATAATAATAATAATAATAATAATAATAATAATAATAATAATAATAATAATAATAATAATAATAATAATAAATAATAGTACAATTAAATGCAATAATGCCGAAAAATTCTGTTCATAAAGTGATAGTATAGAGATAAGCTTCTATAAATTTTATTCAGTTTTCAACTTAGCTGTTAAGCAGAGTGAAACTAATAATGTTTCCATACATCAAAACTTTTACCAGCAATACAGAGGTTTTTGGAATGCACCCCATAAACGGTAGTTGAAGCTTTTCCCTCAAGAGAACTGTGTAACTGCTTTCAGACCATTTCGAAGCCAGATCTCTAGAAAATACAGTTTAAATATTCATTCCATACATCCAGTACAGTAATTCCAATAGCCTCTAACTTGTCCATAGAGAAATCACAATAATTCAAATTTCCAAAATTGCATTTCAGTAATTGGGAGTTCTGATTCGTTTTCGTCATTACTTTTCCTCTTCTCTGTTGCAAAAAATCTATAAAGGTCTTATTCACCCCTGCTTAGATTACAGATCTCACATCTGGGGTGTTTCGTCCTATACTTATTTTCTTGATAGGGTTAAATCTAAGGCCATCAGACTCTTTAATGACCCTTCTCTTACTTCTAATCTCGATTTTCCTTTTCTTCGCCGGAAGGTGTCATTATTTTCTCTTGTCTATCGGTACAACTTCCATTGCTGCTCTGATGAGTTGGCGAGTGGCATCCCTTTCCAGCTGGCGAGGACGTGTTACATACGCCAAGTGGCCTCATTATACAAGTAATGCGTAGAGATTTGTAGCTCGCGGATTGATTGGCGCAGAGACTGCTCCTCTCCTACCACCTCCAGACTCTGGAACTCTCTCTCTCCTTCTGTCTTCCCTGTCTCTTATGACCTTGCTTTATTCAAAAAGCTGATCTTTTGTCATCTCAGGTCCTAGTCCTGCAATGTCTCTAGTTCTTCATTACTTTGACTAGTCTTTAAGGCTGTTTATTTCTTACTGTTCATCATTCTATTATTTCTATTTTGTTCCTAAGCTGCAATTTATTCTTCTTCTCCATGTTTTCTTGGTGTCCGGTCCAAAGAGCTTTGTCCATCATGGTGTCACATTTATGAAATAAATAATCTCCGAATTTGGTCATCGATGACACTACCCTTTCCTCCTTAACACCACGAGGGTCTGGTACAGAGAGAACTCATAACCCCCAGGGTGAAATCCAAGAAGGTTATATTTTCTAAGCTAACAAAGGGTAATTATGTTTAATGTAGGTTATCTTTCTTGTTTTAGGGGATCGCGGTAGTATCGGAAAGTGACAAAGCCGCTTTAGAGCCCATCACAGGCATTAGGGATGTCATCCAGCCTTAATGTTACAGCTTCAACCTGACTGTATACGCTCCCATACTGGGGATTAATAATAACACATAAAATGGCAAACAATAATCTTTCATGTTTTGACCAAACTAATTGGTATTTAATAAGGTATCTAGAGTTTCTCAGTGTCTCTCTCTATGATTATTCCAATTGCCTGTTTTTAATTAGTAGGATGGGAAGCAGTTACTTATAACATTTTTCATACCCAAAATTAACCTGCACGATTCAGCAATTTTTCATATATATATATATATATATATATATATATATATATATATATATATATATATATATATATATATATATATATATATATATATATATATATATATATATATATATATATATATATATATATAATTGTGAAACACATAAATAGGGGCCGCGTTAGCTCAGTGGTAGAGCACGCGAGTTGGGGAACAGCTAACGCTGATGCTAATCCAACTCAGGTCGCCAGCTCCATCGTGTCTATGTCTACCCCCATTCGAATGGGGACAAATTGTGACAAATAATACGGTGCTATACTACTTTAAAACATAAGGCAAACTCCATACCTCTACTTTTCATGCCATAGAGATAAACCTCATAACCTGAGTTTCATCTTCTAAAGGGGGGTTTACACGGTCAAACGGTTCGTCGAACGCGGTTCGACAGACAAGTGTTTGAAGTGATGTTCGAACTTTTGAACGGGGTATTTGGTTGTCGAACACGTTTGTCGAACGTGTTCGACAACCAAATACCCCGTTCACAAGTTCGAACATCACTTCACACACTTGTCTGTCGAACCGCGTTCAACGAACCGTTTGACCGTGTAAACCGCCATTTAGAGCAGAGACAGTAAGAGAACTAGGCTCATCTTATGACTATCATTCATACCGACCAGGGAAATGCACGACTTAGCCATATATTATGAAATAAAAATAAGAGGGGGGGGGGGAAACAACTTCCTTCTGCTTAAAACTCTTCATATCCAGAATGATCCAGCATGAATGCGCAATTATATTCTTAGAGCAGAACTAGAGGGAGAAAATATCTCTTAAACCTACTACTTTACATCCTCATTATGTATCTGCACCACTTATAAATTCACCTTATTATGTCACAGTGAGTTCACATTCGAATGGGGGTGACCACAGACAAACTGGGGTTGGGAGATTAAGGCTGGAAGTCTTGCCAATCTCCCAGCGGTGGGATGGTACCCACATTACTCGCTTCCGAACTTGGACATACTATCATTGAGCTACCGTGCCTTCAAGAACTTGCATTGCAAACTTATCCTTTCATTTAAGCGGATGCAAGCATAACCCCAATTCCTCTGTAAGTCAACATATTACTTTTCAAATTCAGCAACACCAATTAATCACTTTAAATGGGAAGCAAATAGTAGGAGAACCTCATTTCTCTGTTTACTACTTTTTATATCAAATAAAACCTGCTTAACATATTCTTGTCATGCAAAACAAAACAAAAGGAAACCTCCATTATGAACAGCATGACACAGATCTCTTTTTATTAGCGAAGAAAAAGCAGGACAGCTTCTTGTTTTCCATCAGTAAGGCTCTCGGAACTTGTGAACGGAGAAGGAAGTAGTGCCTAGGCCCTAGGCCCTAGGGCAATAAGGGGACGAATGATCCCCTGTGGCGACCCCTGACAGGAGAAGCCGAAAGATTTGATGAGTCAGAGAAATTGCAATGGACCTAGGCTACGTGCTACTTCTCACACCCAATATGATCTGTCTTATCAATATTTGTTTTCATAAAAGCAGAATTATTTCCTATATCTCATTTTCTAGTGTCGAAAGCCAGTATTTGTTCTTAGCCGAAGAGAAAAAGAAACATCAACTCAAGTTTTTAACTTTAGAGGCTGGGTTCTCATATGAAGAAATCGTGTATATATATATATATATATATATATATATATATATATATATATATATATATATATATATATATATATATATATATATATATATATATATATATATATATATATATATATATATATATATATAATACGTTTTATGAGTCACAATCAGACTTCACTTGGGGGTGGACTGAGACGGATTGAGGCAAGGGCAATAAAGATGAATGCCCTTCCTAACACCCAGCCGCAGGCTCGAACATGGATTCGTCACCTCACGAATCAAGCATTTTACCAATGATGCTATCCTCTTGTATGTCAGCTGCATATAGTCTAGCTGCCTATTATATATATATATATATATATATATATATATATATATATATATATATATATATATATATATATATATATATATATATATATATATATATATATATATATATATATATATATATATATATATATATATATATATATATATATATATATATATATATATATATATATATATATATATATATATATATATATATATATATATATATATATATATATATATATATATGCATATATATATATATATATATATATATATATATGCATATATATATATATATATATATATATATATATATATATATATATATATATATATATATATATATATATATATATATATATATATATATATATATATATATATATATATATATATAGATATACACATATATACTATATATATATATATATATATATATATATATATATATATATATATATATATATATATATATATATATATATATATATATATATATGTGTGATTACCTAATTGTGATTACCTAATTGTGTTTACGGGAAAGAGCCCAAAGCTCGTATCTTCCCGTCTCCTGATCGGTTCCATTTTTAGACTTAGTGATACTTATCGTACCTGTCCTTAAAACTATGGATTGAGATAGCATTAACTACCTCCTCGCTTAGCGAATTCCAATTATCAACTACTCTTACACTGAAAAAGTATTTCCTTACATCCTGCAAACAAGTTTTCTTACGAAGCTTCAAACTATGACCTCTAGTTCTAGAGCCAGCCATATCGAAATATCGATCCCTATCCACTCTATCATAACCATGAAGGAATTTAAAGACTGTCACCATATCCCCCCTTACTCTTCTAGCTTCGAGTGATGGCAAGTCTAATTCCCTCAGCCTCTCATCATAACCGAGATTGCATATTTCTGGCACCAGTTTCGTGGCATGTCTTTGAACTTTTTCAAGCTTAGCTATGTGCTTTTTCAAGTGCGGATTCCAAAAGGGGGCTGCATATTCGAGTTTTGGCCTCACATAGGTTACATAAATATTTCTGAACATTTCCTTGTCCATGTGCCTGAAGGCTACCCTTACATTTGATAAGAATGCATATGCTGCCCTTACTACGCCATTTATATGTATTTCTGGAGACAAATCTGCCAGTATGTTTACTCCTAGATCTCTCTCATTTTCTGTCTCTTGAAGTTGTACTCCAGCCACCGAGTAGTCAAGCTTGGGCCTTCTTGCACTTGTACCCATTCTCATTACCTTACATTTTGAGGTATTGAATTTCATTAGCCACTTTTCTGACCACTCATGCAGATTATTTAGATCCTCCTGAAGTTCTCTACCATTGTTCTCGTTTTTTACTTTCTTCACAATCTTTGCATCATCTGCAAACATATTCATGAATGAATTTACAGACTCTGGTAGGTCATTTACATATACAAGGAACAAAAGTGGCCCTAAAACTGAACCCTGTGGAACTCCACTACTAACTCTTCTCCATTCAGACACTGAGTGTCTTACTCTAACCCTCTGTTCCCTTCCTTCTAAGTAAGTTTTTATCCATTCCAAGACATTTCCACCTATTCTAGCCATTGATTGCAGCTTCCTAATAAGTCTCCCATGTGGAACAGTGTCAAACGCTTTCTGGAAGTCTAGGAATATGCAATCTGCCCAGCCCTCTCTTTCCTGTAAGATTTGGCTTACCTCATCATAAAATTCTAATAAGTTTGTTACTGTTGATCTTCCTTCTCTGAAGCCATGTTGCCTCACTGACAAAAAGTTGAAGGATTCCAAGTGAAGAGAGATATGTTTCCTTAGTAGTTTCTCCATAAGTTTGCAAACTATGCTGGTCAAGGAAACTGGTCTATAGTTCAGAGCCGTATCCCTCCTTCCCTTTTTGAAGATAGGTATCACATTTGCTTGTTTCCAGCATCTTGGAATCTCCCCCGACTCCAGTGACTCCTTAAATATGATACTTAGTGCCACTGATATTGTGTTTGCGCAATTTTTAAGCACATGAGGGGATATGTCATCAGGACCTGTAGCTTTATGAACATCTAAATCCATCAGCGCTTTGCATACCTCTGTGGCTGTAAGGTTGATGTTCTCTAATACCGGCCCTTGAGCTTCTATCACTGCAATCTGAGGGGGTGGGGTATTTTCTACTGTAAATACTGACTGAAACTCCTTGTTCAATTCTTTGCAGATCTCTTCATCCGTCTCAGTGATGCTTCCATCCGCTCTCTTTAGCCTTAAAACCTGTTCTTTTACCTTCAGTTTTCCTCTGATAAAGCTGTGGAAAAGCTTGGGATTTTCTTTAGCCTTCCTGGTGATGTCCCTCTCATAATCTCTCTCTCCCTCTCTCCTTTTACTTAGGTAGTCATTTCTTGCTCTTTTGTAGGTTTGCCAGGCATTTATGTTTTTTCTCCTCCTATACCTTTTCCAGCATTTGTCTCTCCACTCCTTAGCTCTTTTACACCCATTATCGAACCATTTCTCTCTGGCATGAATTACACCTACTTTGGTGACAGGTATGCAGCAATCTACTATCTTCCCATATTTCTCACAAAAGATGTCATACATTTCTTGTACAGATTTGTTGTAAAATAAGGTTCTCCAGTCAATAACTGCAAAAAGCTCATTCATTTTGATGTAATCTCCTTTCGGATAGTTCCTCCTCATGTCCTCAGTGCCTCTACCCTCAGGAAGAATGTCTTCAATGATATACTCCATCAACAACACACAGTGGTCACTCTTTCCAATTGGTGGTTCATACTCAATATTTTCAATATCCAACACATTATCTGTGAACACTAGATCAAGTAGTGATGGCTCATCCCCACCCCTGGCTCTTGTTGGTTCCATTACATGTTGGTGTAGGAAATTCCCTTGTACGCAATCTAGGAATCTTGCCCCAAATGAGTCCTCACCACTGTGTGGGTCAAGATTTATCCAATCTATCTCTTTATGATTAAAGTCTCCCATAATCAAAATCCCACATTTTTTCTCCCGTGCCATGTTAACAACTGAGTTTATGACTTCAATAGTACCTGTATGACTTTCCTCATAAATTTCAAGCCTATTTTGGTTCCTTGGTGGGTTGTATACAACAGTTATTATAATGCTCTCTGACCCAGTATTTATGCGAGCAACAAGAAATTCCCTGAACTCACTTTCTATAGCCAAGTTTATTTCTTCAACTTGAATCCTCTCACTTATGAGCAGTGCTATCCCTCCACCAGTCCTCTCAGATCTTTCAACCCTTAGTATTCTGAAGCCCTTAGGAAAAACTGTGACACTGTTTATGTCCTCACTCAACTTAGTCTCTGTAATTGCTACTATATCTGCCTTACTGTTGTGAATCCTATCTTTTAATTCTACTGCCTTACCAGCTAATCCATCAGCATTTGTGTATAACAATCTTAATGAGGCCCCATCCCCTGATCTTCTGTCATTATCTTCTTTATCTCCCCTTTGTCTGGAAGTATTCTGTAACGAAAATTTTTCTTCTCTTCTTCATTTCTCTCATCATTTAACCTTCTTGCCTCTTGCAACAAGTTTTTGATCTTTCCCATCTCTTCCTGTGTTCTGTATCGTCTAATGAATACTTCTTTGCATTTTTGAAGGTCTTTTAGACTTTTTTTTCTCAACAATATTTCCCTACATGTTTCCCCTCTCTCAAAGGTTACTTTTGTTGGTCTCGGCTTTCCTTCCCTCGAATATTTACCTAGTTGGTGTATGTTTACAATATCCTCAGGACCACATACTACTCCAAGCTTTCTTATCAGGTCTACAACCTTAGCTTTATTTTCTTCAAGTCTCCCCTGACATGTTGGCTCCTGGGATTCACTTATGCCTGAGATTACCACTGTCTTCTCCTTATCAAGTGCCTGTCTGATGAGTGGGTTTGCCCTTTCCATCACAACGTCTTTCATTTTTTCGATTACTGTCTCTTTATAGTCAACTGTTTGTATGTTTTCCAGTGCCACCACCTTTACAGCCTCTTTTACTGCCACATTCCCCTTTAGTGCATCAGTAAA
Organism: Halocaridina rubra; assembly: GCA_037179515.1. Lineage (NCBI taxonomy): Eukaryota > Metazoa > Arthropoda > Malacostraca > Decapoda > Atyidae > Halocaridina > Halocaridina rubra. Next base: position 37,833 of record JAXCGZ010006245.1, on the reverse strand, counting down.
GGACGTTTTCATGGCATCATTTTCCATATTCAGCTCCTGGAACTCTTTTCTGAACTGTTCAATGTTTTCCTTAATCTGGACATTCCAAGCAGCAATCTCGTCTCTCTCAGAAGAGAGCAGTGAACTAACATCTAATTCCTTTAGGTTGTCATTCAGCTGTTTGTTTTTATCTTCTTGTTTAGAAATTCTAGATTCTAGTTGACTCTTTTCCCCTTCCAGTTTCTTTATTCTTTTTTCTAGTTCCTTTCTCTCCTGGCCTTGTGCTTTATTTGCTTCCTCCAAAGATCTTATTTGTTCTCTGAGTGTTTCATTCTCTTTCATTTCTCCATCCATATTCCGAATTTTATCATCAAGGCTTATAACCATTTCCTCCAACTTCTTGATTCTCTGTTTAAGTCCCCTGATGACTACCCCTTCTCCCGACCCATGGGTGGGAGAGGTTTGGGACAGAGATGGCTTCATTTTTATGTTCTCCCTCTCACAGAATATAGAAAGAAGACGAGAAAGAGGAAAAAAAAAGAAAAGAGAAAAACTTCTAATTTAGCTTCACACAGAATTTTTATATCTCCATATAAGTGCTATTTAGTGACTCAGTTTGTCTCCTTTCCGGTAACACACATCTTAACTTAAAAACTTGACCATGGTAATTTAAGTATAAAAAGAAAAAGAAAAACAAAAGTCAAACCTGAAGGAAAATTCGAATTTGTGTTTGAGGTGGCACCCACCTGTTTCTGTTATATATTCTTCCTAACTGATAAACTGACTTGCTAACCAAGATATGTTATCACGGGATTAGACTTTACATTTAACTCAATATATATACAAAATAACAAAATAGTAAAAGAGAAAGCTAAAAGAAAAGCAAAAAAAATGAAGAAAATAAGACTGCTGTACTACTTGGCAACTTAACTCAGTACTGTTGACAGGTGGGTATTTGGTAATTTTTTTTTTCTTTTATTATTCAATTTTTTCGTGTATCAAACTAACTAACTAGTTAATATAAATGGGAAGGATACTGATTTTAACAATATATAGAACCACAGGATCAGGTAAACGGCTTAAGAGCTTTCCCCAGTTTACACAAAAAATTAGGTAATGTGGTGTGATGGCTCCACCTCTGGCAACTCTTCTAGATTTCCCTCAAGGCAGAACTGGACGGCAGCTTCTCTCTCTTCTTCACGAAAAAGTTCTCAATTTTTTTCCTTTAATATGAACAGTCTCGTCTTACAACAAATATAAGTTTTTGTACTCACAATACTCTGCAGGATTTCAGATTTATGGAAATTATGGTAAAGTTTTTCACTAAGCACTTAGTCACTCGAAAACAGTTAAAAATTTAAGAGGAGCAATTCCGTGTGTCACTGAACGCGCGGTCTGTGTGTGTGTGTGTGTGTGTGTGAATCTATAATAGGCAGATAGACTATGGAAAACGGTACAAATAAATCATCTCCAATATATCCTAATATAGAAGTACTTATTAGTTTAAACATTCTGAATCAAATGAATTTTAATACAGATGCCCTCATAACATGCAAAATTCTAAACCTAAATATATCCTTATCAGGAGCATTTATTAGTGTTAAACTCCTGAACCCAAATTTTCCCTAAAACGAAAGCAGTCATCTACATAAAAATCATAAAACTGTAACATATATATATATATATATATATATATATATATATATATATATATATATATATATATATATATATATATATATATATATATATAAATATATATATATATATATATATATATATATATATATATATATATATATATATATATATATATATATATATATATATATATATATATATATATATATATATATATATATATATATATATATATATATATATATATTACATTTCTGCAGTACTAGGAATACCACTTCTACATTGTTTCACGTCACAGGCTTGCTTCACTGAATTGGTTTAAGGAGTTTAACATTGATATACTTGGAAATATTAGCTTGAATAAAATAATATTGCCGTTACATTGAAACGTCATGTGTGTGTTTAGTTTTAAAATATCATGAGTGGTCAGTTTGGAAGTGGACTGACATCATTTCCGATTGAAGCAGTTTTCAAACCTTTTCCTGAATAGAGCCAGATTCCAAGCCATAGCGGCACTGTTACGTCACAATTGACCTTCATTCGCATGGGGGTGGACACAGACATGTTGATACTGAAGGGATTAAGGCTGGATGCCATTACTAACGCTCCACTGTGGGTTCGAAGTCTCATTTGTCCTTGAAGGCTGGATGCCCTTCTTAACACCCCACTGTGAGCTCGAACCCATGTTAGTCACTTCCCGACTCGTGCGTTTTACCAAAGAGCTACCGCAGCCCCCAGCAAGACAGCTACCATGCTCTAATAGATAGGTGTCTTGTACGAATTACAGAGCACAAAATTCGTTACGTTAGCTCAGGTTAGGTTGCTTGAACTTTGCGTTGTTGCGAGACTGTCCAGCCAGCAAAATGTGTTCCTCTTAATTCTCCATCCATTCAGTCAAATGTCTGTCTGTGGAATGTTCTAGGAAAAGAGTGCATTGCAATTTCATGATCACTGTTACTCTCTATTCGAGTGGAGCAGGACAGAGCTTGGAGTTAGGTAGGTATAAAAATTTGGCATAAGTCAAGCAGAAGGTCAACAAAGGCCATTCGCCTCCACAACTATTATAAAATCCAAAATATCCAATATATAAAAATTTTTTTAGGAAAAGAATAAAATAAAAAATAGGAACAACTGTAGCCAGCCACAAAATATAGCCATGTAAATTGTTTTTTTTTAATTTACAATACAATATATACAAAATGTCCCACGTCGTCACACGAGTTTCTAACTGAAGGTCATAAAAAATCGAAACCTTTTTGAGAAATGAAGTGACTGCCAATATCTCATTTAAAGAATTGTTATTTAAAAAGGACTGCATTCTCCTCTCTGAAAACGAGGACAATCTAAAATAATATGGCATCAGTTAACACTCACGGACAAGGGACACAGGCTTGAACAGGGAAATACAGCCTGGATGTTCTTCCTAACGCCCCATAATGGGTTCGAACACGGGTATTTCACTTCTCTACTCAAACGCTCCAACTACTGCGCTACGAGGATGAACTATTCGAGAAGAGGAATACTTAATCTTGAAGAGAAGCCAACAGATTTTAACTGATTAGCTGCAGTCTAGCTATCTAATATCCAGACAGGAAGTCCACGAAAGGAATGTTTCACTCAGCCATTCTAAGAAACATCATCACAAGCTCCTCTTCTAAAGACCAATAATACAGATTCTTGGCTCCTCCTGGTCTACCCAACAGTTCCTCCAGCCTCCCTCTATCAGACGATCCCTCCGGCACGTCCACAAATAAATAAGAAGGGGGTCTAGCACAGCAACTTTGTTAGTATTCACGGTTAGTAGCCAACGGTTACAGGAAAGATGATCCATGACTCTCGTTAATCTTTCACTAAAGAAATTTCCGGATGCTGGGAAGTTTAAAATTTGATTGCAAAAGTGATGAAACTTTGAAGTATATAAAAATAATTGGATGTTGCAAAGATGAGTAACCAGTAGAACCCCATATGGAGTTCAATAACCCCATACATTGTTAGGTTAGGTTAAACTTAGTAAGGTTTAAGTTAGGTTAGGTTAGGTTGTACTGAGTAACTTTCTACGTAAATATAGATAACTTTAGAGCACTCTGGGGTTACAGATTCTTACATGATCCAAGATTTTTAATAATGGATTTTTTAAACATGGTAATTTGATATATACGATACCAGAAGCCCCACCAACATCTTTTTTATTTATTTGCCAGAATCAGAAGTTTTTTAGTGTCATATTCTGTGACTTAGTAAATTACTTTTTAATCTGGTATATTCAACTGGGGAACAATATGCGTCTCACTGCAGCGCTAATAGTACTGTTATGTCGAAAACTTTCTGCCCAAGACATATCTACCCAACCATCAATCCATATATATATATATATATATATATATATATATATATATATATATATATATATATATATATATAATATATATATATATATATATATATATATATATATATATATATATATATATATATATATATATATATATATATATATATATATATATATATATATATTGGTATACATACATACATAGCATCGCTTAAATGTGCGGACATTTAAGTACACAGAGGAACATATAAATATACATTATGCGCCTGGCAACGCGTCCCCGCAGCAGACTCTCCAAGCCTCGTAGTGGCCTGGGAAGCAACATTTATTTATTTTTTTATTTTTTTTGACCCCTATTACCCCCCGAACCCCCCCTTATGTATCACAATCAGTTCACATGAATGGGGAGGTGGATACAGACAGGTTGGAGCTAGGGGATTAAGACTAGATGTCCTTCCTAACATCCCGCAATGGGTTCGAACCCGCTTTAGTCGCTTCCCGACTCGCGTGTTCTTCCATCAAGTTACAGCGGCCGTCAGTATTATGATATTATTTGCTACATTTTCTGCATATTGTTTATTTTGTTGGCAGGTCGAGTGCCTAACCATACACTAAGCAGCACATCCAGAGTAACGAAGAAGTTTCACGCAAATCGAACAGTAATTATTAAAGTCATCTTTGATATAAAGGTCATAATGTTACCCTTCCTAGGGTAATATAAATGCATTACTTGTTTATTGATAAGTAAAGAATCATGCGATCATATCGATATATTGCGGACTTTGCATTTTAAATCTATTATTTATATTTTTATTTTTTTTCTTAATATGTAAATGACACGACTAGGAAGGTTTTAAGGAACTGGTTCCAGAGGGTCACGTGCGCGCGCGTGGATTTCATGGGGTGCCTAATTTGGCTGTTTTCAGAGGTGCCCATAGGCTCCTAATATATGTTTTTCCGTCGTTTTTTTTTTTTAAATATGTTCCTTGTGAGTACAGTTGTATGTATGTGAGGGTAATTGTAACTTAAATATCTTACCAGTAGTAGGTTGGCCCATGGCACAGCCGCCCGTTGCGATACTACAGCAGATGGATTTTTAAACTTGAATAGGACTGTTCAGGACAGTTCGATGTTAAGTCTTCCTTCAGTTATTATCTGTTAAGCCTACATCAACACTGAATATTCTTGGATATTCATTACACACCTCTTATTATCCCTTCACATCTGACAAGTCATTACACTCTCCATCTCTGTTACTTTTTACTTAATGTAGTCTTCGTGCCAGGCTCGGTGGTGACTGTTTTATTTTATTTTATTTTTTGGCCCGTCCTGGTGTCACAATCATAAAAAAAAAAAAATCTACAGTATATGCATAATACAATGAAGCCAATAATATGGCAACGTTAGATAATTAAATTCCAAACTTACAATTTCAGAACACCTGGTGCCAGATCATCTACAGATGTGCATTTCGTATCTGTTTATTCATTTAGTTACTCATTTAGTTATACAATAATTAATTTTTGCAGTTTTACCTTAGATGCTTCAGCATACCTTGTCAATGATATTGTCACAATCTCTCAAGTGTTGATTTCTCACAATTTCCACTACTCTGTCCATACACTATGAAAACGTTTTCTGGCATGAGTGATATATATATATATATATATATATATATATATATATATATATATATATATATATATATATATATATATATATATATATATATAGATAGATAGATAGATAGATAGATAGATAGATAGATAGATAGATAGATAGATAGATAGATAGATAGATAGATAGATAGATAGATAGATAGATAGATAGATAAATAGATAGATAGATAGATAGATAGATAGATAGATATTTTTTTTTTATTTATTCAGATAACTGTACATGGGGACATGTGCACATGGGCACTCCCAGTCATATTGCAGTTGATAACATTACAATCTATGTGGTTATGTATAAATAACATACTAATAGAATTTGCAATTAATTTTAAATATCATAGCAAGTAATTAATAATAAAATATAGTGTAATAATTGAAGAGTACTTGAAGAGTAATCATTGTGACAATATTTTCAATAGCCCAACAGTACTACTGCAGACAATTTGAAGCAGATATAGAATAACAATTTTCAGGTTAGAATAATAAGTAGGTACATACATATATATACACACACATACATACACACACACACACACACACACACACATATATATATATATATATATATATATATATATATATATATATATATATATGCATGCATTAATTAGATGAGCAATAGAAACACCACTGGGGCTTCATAGCCATACATATCAAGGAGAGAGAGAGAGAGAGAGAGAGAGAGAGAGAGAGAGAGAGAGAGAGAGAGAGAGAGAGAGAGAGAGAGAGAGAGAGAGAGAGAGAGAGAGAGAGGAGAGAGAGAGAGAGAGAGAGAGAGAGAGAGAGAGAGAGAGAGAGTTTGTGGTATTCATTTCAGCAAAAGGAGTTATTCGTCCTTACTACAGATAAAGACACATCCATGCATACTCATACACATCATTGTCATCTGAGGGTAACACAGCAGAGGAAAGTGCATGTACTTAATTGCATATACGTACACATATAAACCTGAACATACATACATACATACATATAAACACAGTGCCATATAATGGAGGATAAATCTGAAAGGAAAAGAAAGAGAAAGACTGAAAGCCTTTCCCCTTCTCCACCCTTCAAATTATGTACGTGAGAGAGAATTACGTCAATTAGTCCGTTATCACTATTATCACAACCATTGCTACCACCATCATGATTATTATTATCATCATTATTATTACTATTATCATTATTATTATTATTATCATTATTATTATTACTATTATTATTATTATTATTATTATTATTATTATTATTATTATTATTATTATTATTATTATTATTATTATTATTACCATCATCGTTACTACAGCTTTTGTATATAAATAGAGTTATGAATCAAAAGTAGTAATTATTGATACATATAGACATGCACACACATATACATATACACATATACATACATATATACATATAGATAGATAGATAGATAGATAGATAGATAGATAGATAGATAGATAGATAGATAGATATAGATAGATAGATAGATAGATAGATAGAGAAAGAGAGAGAGAGAGAGAGAGAGAGAGAGAGAGAGAGACAGAGAGAGAGAGAGAGAGAGAGAGAGAGAGGAGAGAGAGAGAGAGAGAGAGAGAGAGAGAGAGAGAGAGAGATAATGAAGTAATAAATACAAATAATTCAACAAACTGCTCAAGTGTTTTGAATTCAAGCTAAACGCATCAGTGATTCAGCAGAAACATAAAATACCCTTTAATAATTCTGAATTAGTTACATAAGTTTGTGGTATTTAGTAGTCGTACTCCACTGTCTTGTTAGAGTGGTACTTTCGCTGCCACTACTGTCGTGTAGATATTATTATATTCTTATACACTCCAGGCCAGGCTCAATTGTGCAAGGTGATAATAGATACGTGAAGATACTTTACACTTAATTTATTTGGAAGCTACAGAGTTCTTCTAGGCCTCAATGCCCCCGTCCCCTTTACTTGATGCTGGCTAGTACAGTGGTAACGCGCTGGTTTCGCATTCACGAGTTCGAAAGATCGGTTCCCGTCCAAGACCGAGAGTTTAAGCTGTTTCCTGGCAGGTACTGCTGTGGTTGTGCACCACAGTGGTTGGGGCTTGCCCCGGCTGACGAATACCCATTGTATTGTAATGGAAATAAGGGTTTATTATTATTATAATTATTATTATTATTATTATTATTATTATTATTATTATTATTATTATTATTATTATTATTATTATTATGTATGGGCGCCAAAAATACTTTCCTGCCCTCGCGTGCTGCTTGACCCTTTTTATCACCTCGGGTCAGGCCCTTGGCCATGCCTCCATCAATAGGCTTTCAAAGAAGGGGAACACCCCATAACCTATGGTAAGGGGAGCATCTAAAACAACGCGACTTCCCCGCCAAATCTGGGCTTGGTTCCTATAACAGAGAAAGCCACGTGTAAACTTCTAGCCTGCACATAGGGGCGTGAGCTATGCGTCAAGTTTCTAACAAAGAAAATATTAATTTTCTTCTATTTTTTATTATGATATAGCTAAATTTCCTAATATTTAAGTGAATTTATCTCTTCTATTTTCAATATGAAACAATATAGCTTGTTTTTATTCCCTTTCGTGGGATAATCTCTTATTTATATTGAATAACCAGGCACTTAATGCCATTATCAGGGTATCATACCCTAAAAATGTTGAACAGAACATGACTGTGTAAACTATCTACTATGATTGTTTCCATGTATTTTCTCTTTCTTGCACACACGCATGAATAAACGCACATACAGACACATATATTTGCTTAAAATATAAGGTTTACCGAGATATTGGTAAGCTAATATATTTCTTGGTATTAAGTAAAGACATCTGACTCAAATGAAACTCATGAGGCAGTTTTAAAATGCTCGAATATGAAGAATTGTAAGAAGCTCTAAATACAAAGTCATAAATCACCCTTTTATAAGGGGGAGGGTGGCGGAGTCAAAGCAAAACACTTGCTTCTTTGTGTAGGAAAATACAAAGGAGGGTTTCCCATTTCACTCACTTCTCCTCATCTAGTCGACTTTTTGGACGCGCAAGGGATCACGGAGGAGGTATTCTTGCTCCCCTTTCATAAGAAATGGAAGTCAAAGCTATAGACAGAAAAGACATCCAACTTTGTTTATGACAACCAGAGGAAATTACAAAAGTGTTGTGACCGGAAGCCAGACAAGTACAGTATTACCAAACCGTCGCCATGAGAACAAATGGTTTCTCATACCGATAGAATGATGACACCTTTCTTTACTCAGGCGAAATGTATTATAATTTCTTCCACAAAGAGATGGATAGATAGATAGACATAGAGATAGACTAAAGATTTATGGATAGACAGACAGATAGATAGATAAATAGATAGACAGATAAATGGATAGATAGATAGATAGATATATAAATATATATATATATATATATATATATATATATATATATATATATATATATATATATATATATATATATATATATATATATATATATATATATATATGTGTGTGTGTGGAGAGAGAGAGAGAGAGAGAGAGAGAGAGAGAGAGAGAGAGAGGAGAGAGAGAGAGAGAGAGAGAAATTATACGCAAAATATAATCTAGCGAGTATTTTTATTGTCAGCGTACATTCATTGGTGCCATACGCCATGCATGCAATCTTGAGAGGAGATAAGAATCCTTAAGTGTCTCCTTAGTAAATATCTTTTAATGTCATCTACTTATGAATTAGAAATAGATGCAGTGTTGGTTTACTTATCAAACAGAGTATAAAACGTTTGTAGTCTCCCTCATGTCCATACTAACAAATACCAACGTTGGCAATGTCTCCTCTTTGTCCATAAAAACGTATGCCAACGTTTGCAAGGATTTTTCTTCCTCCATAAACACGAATACCAACGTTTGCAGTCTCCTCTTAATTCATAAAAAGAAATACCACCGTTTGCAAAGTTTCATCTTTGTCCGTAAAAGCAAATACCAACGTTTTCAATCTTCTCTTTGTTCATATAAGCGAATACCAACGTTTTCAATCTCCTCTTTGTTCATAAAAGCGAATACCAACGTTTTCAATCTTCTCGTTGTTCATAAAAGCGAATACACCCAAATAAACTGTTGAAAGAATAGTAGACATTACATAATATTCCAGAGTCTCCTCTTTGTCCATAAAAACGAATACAATAAAAAAAAAACATTTGGAAGAAAAGTAGACAATATATAATATTCTAAAAGTAACAAGCTTCATTTCCCTCATCTATTAAGCATGGAACAAGATCCTGGAACATATGAGTTTTTCAAATCGTTTATCCTTCAAGAGCAAATGTTGTTTACATCATTGCTAATATCATTTATATAATTCACCGTTCTGATACAGAATTAATCCCTATACGAATGGTGTGGACACATACATGATGGAGTTGGTGGATTAAGGCTGGATAACCTTCTTAACATCTCGTAGTGGGATTGAATTCCCGACTTGCGCGATTTACCACTGTGCTACTGCGTTCCTACGGTATTCCTCTTATATACTTTTTTTCTAATCATCTGCAGATTTCTTTATATTTTATTACTTGTTTTTTCAATAAGTATAAAAACATTTTAAATAAAATATAAAGTTAACCATAAAATAACAGATAGTAAATGAGCATTCTCATAAGCTATGAGAGAGAGAGAGAGAGAGAGAGAGAGAGAGAGAGAGAGAGAGAGAGAGAGAGAGAGAGAGAGAGAGAGAGAGAGAGAGAGAGAGAGAGAGAGAGAGAGAGAAACCTAACATCCAAGGACAAGAAGTTCATTTACCTCATTTTTTTTTTACTTTCCCTTATATCTATGGAAAAGATCCTACTCCCACTTACACGGAGTATTTTTAGCGTTAACTTACAATGTAATATCTCCCATTACAAATAAATACAACGACTTTCATCTACATGTGAATCTTTTCAACCCTGAGAGGAAGACATATGCCTCTAAGACACTTCAGACAAGAGACACGAGTAGGAGTCTGACTTGGATATTCGCTATTCATCTAATAGTAGTAGGCTGGCACATGGCATTAACCACCCTTGCCGTACTACAACTGAAGGAATTCTGGACCTAAATGGGACTGACAGAGACAGTTCCAGGTTAAGTCTTCCTGTGATAACCGTTTTTTCCCTATGCCTACATATGCACCGAATATTCTGGCGTATTTGTTACACTTCCCTTACTATCCCATTACATTTGACAAGTCACAACACTCCCCATCTCTATTTCTCTTGTCTATCTTTCTTCTCATCTACTGCAATTATGGAAGGTTCACAACATATGGCCCTAAGAATCTCTGGGGATCTGGCTGACTCCACTATTGGCGTGAGGGCAGACACGCTTGCTAATAATGATAAATCTGCTTCTTACATTATGCACTTTTCAAAACCCTAGGTTAGTTTCGGTTTTACGTCACGACATTCCTTTTCTACTATGGGCTAGGACAATTGCCTTCTTGCGGAGGACTTGTTTTGGCAGTTGTAATCGTTACCCTGAGTGTATGCCCTTACTATTTTCAAAATCCTAGGTCTAAACTCTAATTATTTATCTGTGGTACAGCTCTTGGGTACATCTCTCCCTAACCTCTTGCTTCTTTCTGAAACCCAACCTTCCAGCTGTCATTCCCTGACACATTTCAAATCTCTCACTAAAACCTGTATTCTCGTTTCCATTCCAATGGCTAGGTCTGTGCCTACTGTAACACTACTACTCCTGTTGTAAGGCTCATGGACCTTGAATCTCCTGACTTTTATGTTGTCTGCCTGAAGATCTGTCTCTCCACTACCACGATATTCATTTGCTTCTGCTACTGCTCTCCTAACTCCACTGATTTTTTTTATTTCTCTGATCATCTATTTTAACCCCTAGGGGACCTACCAAGAAGAAATGGTGAAAGGGGGGATATGAAACAAACACAATTTTATGAATATAAAAAATGAAAAATAAATGGATGAAAAAATGTACTGGGGAGGCAGTTGTCCTATAATGTAATTGGGGGCAGCTTTCCTAGAACAATCCGCATCTACTCCATAGTGCAGAGGGCACACCTCTAGATTCAAGCGGAACCTTAGGTGAAGAGGGCTTCACAGGGCATTCTCTGTATTAGCAAGGACTACTTCAAGTAACAGAATCTCTATGCGTGATAAAAGGGACACAGAGAGTCATTGAATAGGGCAGCTGTGAACCAAGGTGGAAATCATAGATTGAAATAGAATTCAACGCGTCCTTCATACCTCCATTGCTCAAGTACACGGCAGGCAATATCTTCTTCTTCTTCTTCTTCTTCTTCTTCTTCTTCTTCTTCTTCTTCTTCTTCTTCTTCTTCTTCTTCTTCTTCTTCTCCACAACAGCTTTTCCCGCTTATGTAGGGTCGCTATTTCTGGAGAGCCGTCAGGTTTCTCATTATGCCAATCATGAAAATAATAATAATAAATAAGAAAAAGATGAAAAAGCTAATAGATATTTAATCCACAATTATTTCTTCGTTTAATATATTCATGCTAGCATAGTAAACAAGGAAGGGTGGGTGTGAGGAGTTGCTATGATATCAAATGGTAGAAATAAACCAGTTGCGGTTGTCGGGCATCTCGGGAGAAGATCCTTTCTCATTTACCCAGTGGATGAACCAAGCAAGTTGAATGAGGGAACTGTGCAATCCTCTATTCCCGAGGTGCTAAGAGGAGCGATCGAGGTATTATTATCTTCTGTTGAATGTCTTTGCTTTGTCGCGGCAATCCTCCTTACAAATGTGATTGCGGTCATTTTATATGTATGGATATATGTAATATTTCAACAGAATTACTGTACAATTAGAAAAAAAATACAGATGATTTCCTCCATACTCTATTAGAGCACTAAACAGTTTATGGCAGGTCAACAGCAAACTTTTTCTGTTCATAAATATTCAAGATATATTATTCAAATGACGAATAGAGAAAACATTTCAACAGCAATCCTAAAATTATATTCCTATTATAAACAAAAGTTAAATGAATAATCGGAAACAAGCACTATGTAGAAAACTATCTGATCTATCTCCGTTGTACCTAATTACAGATTCCCCCACTCATTGTTTTTATTCCAATAACGATGTGTTTCATAACAGTTATTATACCTATGTACATAGATGTCATTGGTTTCCTTTAGAATCTTTTCATGTTTGATTTCACTAGGTGTGGGCGTGTGTGTACGTGTGTGTGTGTGTGTGTATGTGCGTGCG
>JAXCGZ010006245.1:10000-20000 GCA_037179515.1 Halocaridina rubra | reverse complement strand
TATTAATAATAATAATAATAATAATAATAATAATAATAATAATAATAATCGTTTTATGTGTCACTATTAGTCCCCAGTATGGGAACGGACACAGACAGAAAGCTGGATGCCCTTCCTTGCGCCTCTCTCTCTCTCTCTCTCTTTCTCTATCTATCTATCTATCTATCTATCTATCTATCTATCTATCTATCTATATATATATATATATATATATATATATATATATATATATATATATATATATATATATATATATATATATATATATATATATATAAAGAGAGAGAGAGAGAGAGAGAGAGAGAGAGAGAGAGAGAGAGAGAGAGAGAGAGAGAGAGAGAGAGAGAGAGAGACTAGGGCCGCGGCAAGTCAGTGGCAAAGCACATGAGTCGGGAAGTGGGTAGCACGTGATTGCGGGTTCCGCGTGTTCCATCTCTGCCACTGGGTGTTAGGAATGACAACCAACCTTAATCCCATAGTTCAAACCAGGTCTGTGTCCAACCTCGTTCAGTGGGATTATTAGTGACGCAAAACGCGGTGAATAATGCTGGCGTCACACATAGCCAAAACTCCCGACCCGACTCTTAAGACCACGTTCCGACGGAATCTTCGCTCAATCCTTGGAGATCCGGCAGATTTTTTAGCCGACAGGTGCATTCCTGTGCCTGTCGGAAGTGCGTCATACGTCCGCGTAAGCAGTCCTATGGATCGTAATTGCAATCGTACGGAGTAGTTTGGATGCCTAATCTAGCGTACGACTGATCGTACGCAAACGTAAGTCTCATCAAGAAAACGGGAAATTTAAATTTTTGACCGTTACGAATGGGCCGACCATGCTCCCGATGCTCCCGACCCATCATAGGGGAACGTACACGTTCGTAGGGGGTGTACGCAGTCGGGAGGAATACTGTAATTCCCCCCAAGGAAGGGTATCGTGGCAAGAGAGAATGGTTTAAAGGACGACATTTGTAACTTTAATTATGTTAGAATTGATCCTAGTGAACAATAAATATATGGAAAATATATATATATATATATATATATATATATATATATATATATATATATATATATATATATATATATATATATATATATATATATATATATATATATATATATATATATATATATATATATATATATATATATATATATATATATATATATATATATATATATATATATATATATATATATATATATATATATATATATATATATATATATATATATATATATATATATATATATATATATATATATATATATATATAATGGGATATTTGTGAAAGTATAGCCCTGATTTATATATTTGGCACTTCAGCTACTTATATATATAAGTAAATATATGTTGGCCATGTATGTTAATATATTTCATATATTTTGTTTGACACATTTATGGATCTGATTAATTCATATTTTGATATATTGTTTTCACAATATTATATGGGAAATATATGCATTATTGCATGACCAATATTAATGGTCATATATAAATATATATTATAGTAAAATGATGATATAAGTAATAAACAGGAAATGAACAGAAAATAATAATTTTTAAGATACAAAAATATATACTGTACAAAAATATATAAATTTCATTATGAGAAAATACACAAGTATGGCAAGACATATCCCCATGTAATAATATAAGTGTACTGAAAAAATTACATATGAGAATATCATGCTAAAACAATAAGAAATGCGGCAAGCGGAGCAGGAAAACTGAACGCCCAGGACTGGGTTGTCAGAAATGAGACCACGCATACGAGCGCTGTCTATTCGTACTGCGCTGCCAGACGTATAAGCGAATTTTTAAATTTTTAACGGTTCCAGACCCGGAGGACTGCGTACGCCGGGTAGGATCGATCCTCTGGATCGTACGCGGGCGTACACCTTCTCCTACGCCCACGTACTATCAAGAAGCTCGATCTTACCCGTCGTACACAGTCTTCTACGACTGATTTGGTCTTCCGAATCACGGAGATTATTGGGTGCAGCAGCCAATTATCGTAGGCCCTCCACGACGGTTTAGACGGTTTTAAGAGTCGGGTCGGGAATTTTGGCTATGTGTGACGCCAGCATAAGCGACAGAACGCGCGATTCGGGGAGCGACTGAATCGGCTTCAAGCCCACCGCTGGGCATTAGGGAGAGCAACGCAGTCTTAATTCTCTAGCTCCAACATGCCCGTGCCCCACATCATTAAAATGGGTATTAACTGAAATATATAAATCGGTGCTATTTGTAACATGAAAGGAATATATATATATATATATATATATATATATATATATATATATATATATATATATATATATATATATATATATATATATAATAAATATATATATATATATATATATATATATATATATATATATATATATATATATATATATATATATATATATATATATATATATATATATATATATATATATATATATATATATATATATATATATATATATATATATATATATATATATATATATATATATATATATATATATATATATATATATTCCCTTTATGTCATAAATAGCACCATTTTATGCATCTCAGTTAATCCTCACTTTAGTAGGAGTGGCCACGAATATGTTGGAACTAGGGAATTAAGACTGAATGTTCTCCTCTATCACCCCCAATGTCTCAGATTGAGAAGGACATACTTGCTGTTAGCTAACACTGAACAGACATTTTCATATTAGAGTTTAATTGATTTTTAGCTGGCATAATGCTTTTATAGTCCTTTATCTAACTTCCAGGATTTTATGTTTTTATGGTTTCCATATGACGTGGAAGAAGACATCGTTCTTAAATAAATTAAAAGTTCCGTAGCACAAAGCTATTAATGACATGCGATTCCTGCATGAAAATCTAATATAACAAAGAGCTCCAGATCAAGTAGTTATATTGGATCTCAAACTGCAACAAGAGCACTTAAAATATTGAAAGTGTTACGCTTAATTAAGCACCAAAAAAGATACATACCTCCAAAATAATGACATCTGCCACAATTCTGCATCACTAACATGCAAAACACAAATCATATATATATATATATATATATATATATATATATATATATATATATATATATATATATATATATATATATATATATATATATATATATATATAGATACTTACTTTAAACTGCTCGAGGAATTTATCACTTACCTGAAAAATATAAAAATAAGTCAGTTAGTCAAATGAAAACCACTATGTCGAAGCTAGAAAGCAACTTTTTACACTCTTTTAGGGGCGGGGGTAAGGATATCTCCTCAGTGTTCCCTTACTTGTAATAAAAGTCGACTAAATGGGGCTAAGCGAAAGGCCTTGGAATCTCCTCCTTTGCATTTTACTCCCACAAAGTCAAAGTTTATGTCCTGACACAGCCACCTCCTTAATGGGTGATTATAGTTTTTTGCATATAGATAGATTTATGTGTCACAATTAGTCCCGATTCGAGAAGGGGTGGACACATGTTGCAGAAGGATGATAAAGGCTGGATGCCCTCCCCATTACCCAGCGGAGGGATCAAACCCGGGACTGTGAGTCCAGGGTCGCTCACTCTACCACTTGGCTACCTCGTCCTCCTTAAGCTACCAAGACAACATAATCCTTATATTTAGGAAAAAGTCATTCATAGTTTCCGATTGCTATACTTCAAAAATCTGTGATAATTTTAATATATTCTTAAATCTAAACAAATAGTATATACAGTTATGAAAACTGATTTTCTGTCCTTAATAGACCATTCATCTTATCATTGCTTTAGTCAGATTTTCAATATTATAATTTTAGTATTACGTATCTATCTATCTATCTATCTATCTATCTATCTATCTATATCTATATATATATATATATATATATATATATATATATATATATATATATATATATATATATATATATATATATATATATATATATATACAGAATACCCCTCGTTTATCGCGGGGGTTCGGCTCCGGGCGCGGCCGCGATAGGTGAATTTACGCGAAGTAGGAACACCTTTCATTTTTTTTTTTTTTTATGATTATGACACCAGGATGGGCCCAAAAATGATAAAATAAAACAGCCTTTATCAGGCTGTAAAGAGAAACAGAGATGGAGAGTGTAATGACCTATCAGATGTGAAGGGATTATAAAAGATGTATAAGGAATATCCAATTCTCTCCTGGGTTTTAATATACCTCTGCATTACTTTCATGATATCTATTCCAAAAATTCTCCTTAGATCTTATTATTATTATTATTATTATTATTATTATTATTATTATTATTATTATTATTATTATTATTATTATTACTATTATTATTATTATTATTGCTATTATTATTATTATTATTATTATTATTATTATTATTATTATTATATTATTATTATTATTATTATTATTATTATTATTATCATTTTTATTACTGGCTACAATAATTTTCCTTTGATGATGATTGTGGAGATTATTTTTATTATTATTATTATTATTATTATTATTATTATTATTATTATTATTATTATTATTATTATTATTATTATTATCATTATTATTATTATTATTATTATTATTATTATTATTATTATTATTATTATGAATTTGTAATTAAACCATTATTTTTACAATAAATAATGTAGTTTTGATTGAATGAACAAGGGTTAACTTAAGATGTCTCTCTCTCTCTCTCTCTCTCTCTCTCTCTCTCTCTCTCTCTCTCTCTCTCTCTCTCTCTCTCTCTCTCTCTCCAACATTCTATTCTACCCAACCCCACACACTCTCTTTGTCCCAGCCAACTAGGGAAGGGCACTGTACACAGTTATTAAAGTAAATAAACCAACAGATGTACAAACAATGATGAGCCCTTAATAATAATAATAATAATAATAATAATAATAATAATAATAATAATAATAATAATAATAATAATAATGATAATCTCCACAATCATCATCAAAGGAAAATTATCGTCGCCAATAATAATAATAATAATAATGATAATAATAATAATAATAATAATAATAATAATAATAATAATAATAATGATAATAATAATAATAATAATAATAATAATAATAATAATAATAATAATAATAATAATAATGAGATCTAAGGAGAATTATTGAAATAGACATCATGAAAGTAATGCAGAGGTATATTAAAACCCAGCAGAGAACTGGATATTCATTACACATCTTTTATAAACCATTCACATCTGACAGGCCATTACACTCTCCATCTCTGTTTCTCTTAACGGCCTGATATAGACTGTTTTATTTTATCATTTTTTGGCCTCTCCTGGTGTCACAATATTCTTTAAAAAAAAAATTATTATTATTATATATTTTTTTTTGCCAAACAAAATCCGTGATGCACTGAATTCGCGATAGGTGAACAGTGAAATAGCGAGGGATTACTGTATATTTATATATATATATATATATATATATATATATATATATATATATATATATATATATATATATATATATATAACGTTCTCGTCCTTTCTGGGATGAGATATGCCCTTTAATAAAAATAATAATAATAATAATAATAATAATAATATGAATAATAAAAATAATAATAATAATAATAATAATAATAATAATAATAATAATAATAATAATAATAATAATAATAATAATAATAATAATAATAATAATACGTACATCAAAGCAAGTGACTATCTTAAAAAGCCTGTTTAATATAGGCATGCAAATTATAGGAAGAAAGAAAGCCAAATGCTAGGAGTGAATGCCAAAGACTACTGAAGAAGATTATCTGCAGCCATTACAGCAGGAGAACCAGAGCAATTAATATATAATAATGCACCGTTTCATGTGTCACAATGAGTCTCCATTCGAATGGTGTGTACATGTTGGAGCTAGGGGATTAAGGCTAGATGCCCTTCCTAACGTCCCGTGGTGGGATCGAACGTGTGTGAATAGCTCCCCAACGACTGGCTGAATACAGTCCAAAATGTAATCAGTGGAACACAGAAAATAAAGAAACTTGTACATGTACAGTTAATATAAGTAACATGACAGAAGTGGGACACTCAATACTCAAATAAGGATGAGCGTCAGTCAACCCGGTTAACAGGATAAGCTGAGGAAAGTCTGTATTCTCTCAGAAAAGGGGACAACTATTATTTTTGACCTGAAGCTGACAAGGTTCTCTGATCAATGCCACAGATCGTATCCACTTCCAAGATAGAAAAGGTAGGGTATAACAAAACTGAAAACCAACATCAAAGGAAGACGGAAAAACATGTTGAACATCATATTCCAGACCGTAATTTTTTATGTTTTATGCGTCACTATTAAATCTTCATTGTGAAGTTGGACCGAGACAGAGTAGAGTTGGGGAATTAAGATTGGATTTCCTTCTTAACGCTTCGATGTGGGCTTGATTGCAGGTCTGTCACCTCCCGAATCGAGGACTCTAACCACTATGCTACCGCAGTTTCCCAATACGTAAGTTACCTCACAACATTTTCCAGTTCATATAAATAAAATTTTTAAGACCAGATCCGATGTAAATCAAAGTTCAATCTGCAGCTGAACAATGCCTGTGGTACTGTAGCCCACTCTTCAGTATTCGAAAAGTAGAACAATTGTACCCTAGGGCAATTGCCCAAAGGTCAATTGTTCCTACGACAATTGCCTCTTAGGACGATTATCCATTAGGGTGATTGCTACCTACGACATCTTCCCGCGATGATTTGCGATAATTTCTCTGACTTCCCATAGGATTACTACTGCTTTCGTTCATGCATCCCTGATCAGGTAACCCTAAAAATTGCCGAGATCATAACCACGGGAAAGTAGGCGTACATCTCCTCTATCAAACTTTTCTCCCTCTAATAAGTTTTCACAGTGCCTGCTCCATGGCTATTCAAGCCAGGGATTGGGCATACCTATCCTACCAAGCCTCTCCTTCTGATTTAAGTCGCTCTGCTTTTATTACATCTAGGAATCACTGCACTGCACATAAGCGAAGGTCTAAAGCTTCCTTTATAAGAAGAAAAATTGATGACCTTAACTCCCATCCCACTAATAAATGTTTCTGGTCCTTAGCCATAGATCTCTCCAAAACCTTCTGTAACTGAAGCTTTCCCATCTTATTCGTTCTGATGATTCTATAGCTTGCTCTCCCAATGACAAAATCGCTCTCTTTGGCTCTCATTTTTCTGCCTACTCTTCCGTAAACGATTCCAGTGTACCTATTCCTCATACTTTACACCTCTCTAACCCTATACCCTCACTTATACGTCCTTCACGCAAAGTCCATAAGGCTTTCATCGCTCTTCAAAGACGATCATGGCATTCGGACCCCATGGTATCCCTACAGGTTCCTTAAGGAGTTTCAGATGAAGTGGCACCCTTGCACTGCCGTCTTTTTCGCCTCATTCTCTCAACCACTATCTATCCTTCATCATGGTGCTCTAGTTCAATCTGTTCCTTTGATGGGTGATTGCTCTATTCCTTCCAATACTTCTTATACTTATCTTCTTAATAGGGTTGATTATAAGGCAATCAGACTCATCCTTTTCTCTTTTCTATTACTACTTCTCTTTTCTATTGTTACCACTTGAGATAATGAGTTGCATCCTTCCTCACTGCCGAGGCCGTGTAACACTCACCAAGCGGATTAATCTCAAAGGTACTGTGTGGAGATTTGTAGCTCGTGGGCTGGTCAGTGCAGCGACTGCTTCTTCCCATCCACCTCCGGACTCTGGGACTCTTTCCTCCTTCTGTCTTTCCTAATTCTTACAACCGATCCGCCTTCAAAAAGCAGATGTATCGTCATCTCAGGGCCTAATCCTGCCATATATCTCAGAGCTCAATACTTTTACTATTTTTCAGCCTGTCCTTTTCCTATTATATATCTTTCCGTTATTCTTGCTTTGTCCTTAATATTCTACTCTTTTTGCCTAATGTTTTCTTCGTCCGGGCTTGATGAAGGTATTTTCTTGCCTGTTCGGGTGTTACAGACATAGAAAACCTTACCTCACTTTACATCACAAAACCAATCTTAACTTAATGTAACCCTACCTAACCAAGAGTGAAAGTTTGTTCACAAAGAACTTTTTCCATTTATTATCAATGGTAATAGTCCACTTTAGCATTTAGAGTTAGGGGCTACTGTTCTTGGGGTAATTTCCCAACGGGTAATTGTCCATACTCCCAGTTTTCCTTCATCAAATTCCTTTCCTAGTTATCATACACGAGAGCAACAGGATGGGAATTTTGAGATTTGTTTAAGTTTGAGCCTTTGAAGAACCTTTTACGTCACTGGACCCCCTTATCAGAGGAGTACTCGGTAAGACTACTTGAGCTTATGTGGGTTACATATAACATGTAGAAAGCAACAATCACTTTCTCTTATCCCCAAATGGTTTTGGAGAAAAGAAGCTTTGGAAGACACTATTGCGAGCTAAATTTCGGATACCCTAGAGGGAACTAGATGCCATATATCTATTAAGCTAGCAAATGCCTCTCTAGAATACTTCATCATCTGTCTGAAAACAAAGTAAAAGCGTTTCCAACTGGGAACTAACATGTTTCCACCTTTTTGTTTTGTCATTTCCTGTATCACTATTAATTCCCATTTGGATAGGGGTGGACACGGACAGGTTGTAGCCGGGGAGTTAAGACTAAATGCCCTTCCTAATACCCAGCAATGGGCTTGAACACGGTCCCAATACATTTTGTGAATAGCCTCACCATAGAATGACGGGCCTACTTTATATGGAAACTGACTTTATGCTTCCTCTTTATAGCAAGCACGATGAGCACCGTTTTGCGTTTTACAATTAGTCCCCATTTGAAGTGGAGGTGAACAGAAGCACGCTGGAGCTGGGGAATTAATGCTGAATGGTATTTTAACCTCTATCGGTGGGCTCGATTGCGGGTCTGTCAACTTATGATAACGACTATTTATACATTCTATAAGCACATGATATTTGATATATACGAAAGTCAACAAGTTTTCGTAGTTAACTAAATTCTTAAATCTTCACAGGAGAGACAATGCTGAAAAAATTACATGAAATGATATAATGATGAACAATTATACAAACTTATTACTCGGTACCACGAACAAAGTAAAAAACAAAACAAAAAAGAATTATTTTATATTTTAAGCAGCATACCCCATTCTAAGACCCTAAGAATGCATACTGTCATGAATCCAACATCATCCCATAATATTCTTACATATATAATCCTTTTATTTTCAAAGAAAGTATATTTGATGCTTAAGGGGCGCCGCAGTAGCTCAGAGATAGTGTGTGCAAGTAGGGCAAGAACTCAAGTGGATTCGATCCTTCCGCGGGGCGTCAGTAAGGGCATCCGCCTTAATTACTCAACCAAAACATGACTGCCCATCCCCTATCGAATGGACTATGTGACACAACACCGTTCATTATACTTTGATCGACCACACACAAATGGATTTCATAAACGTATCTGACACGGTTCTGTGTATGACTAGGATCCCGTACGGGATCCTAGCCATACACAGAACCGCGTCAGATGCGTTTATGAAACCCATTTGTGTGTGTCTAGCTAACTAACAATATGGTATCCTAGGTTTACACTGTTTAAACAGTCGAGCCAAAGTATAACAATTAAAAAATGTAAACAATTATTTCTTTCAGGGATAATGTACTAACATCTTTTTAAGTTAACAAGATATTTGTTATAGCATTTAATGTATATATATATATATATATATATATATATATATATATATATATATATATATATATATATATATATATATATATGGATTCGGTTTTACGTCATGAACTCCCTTTTCTACTAAGGGCTTGGACGGTTGCCTTCTTGCGAAGGACTTGTTTTGGCAGATGTAATCGTTAACCTGAGTGTATGTCCTTACTAACCTTAGTATATATATATATATATATATATATATATATATATATATATATATATATATATATATATATATATATATA
>JAXCGZ010006245.1:0-5000 GCA_037179515.1 Halocaridina rubra | reverse complement strand
GTTTATTTCAACCATTTACATAAATTTCAAAAACACTTGAAAGTATAATAAATCTTTGATACCCGTAAAACGTGTAAACGAGAAAGTTACCTAGTTTTAATGGTAATTAAAAAAGTAATAAAATTTTATAAATTATGTAATGGTCCTACAGTACTTAAACCAAACCAGTGCCCGAGTAATTCAATGGAGGAGAGAGCAAATTGGCAAGCGACTACTGCGGGTCCTGGCCCACCACTTAATCCCCCAGCTCCAACATGTCTTTGTTGACCTCCATTCGAGTAAGGACTAATTGTGACACATAAAACGGTACTTACTGAAACAAAACCTCTACAGTTTTATGTAAACAGATCCTGACTTTCACCCAAGAAATCCTGAATTCAAATTACAAAGGCAATTTTTAACTTCAAAAGAACATTTTTTTTAAGGAGTGTGACACCGGGGCAGGCAAAAACTGCCCTCATCAATAAAGGCCCGCACACAAGAAAATACCAAGATGTAGGGAAAGGAAAAGGTTAAGGACAAGGCAGAGATGAGGTAATGTCACACAAAGGAAAAGAACAGACAGAAAAAAACAGTCAACGTTCAGAGGACCCAGAGATATGGAGGACTAGGCCCTGAGATGAATGACGACAGATCTGCTTATTGAAGGATGATAAGTCATAAGAATTAGGAGAGACAAAATGAGGACGAGAGTTCCAGAGTCTATAGGTAGATGGGAAGAAGCAGTCGCTGCACTGACCAATCCACGAGCTACAAATCTCCACACAGTACCTGTGAGATGAGGCCACTTGGCAAGTGTTACGCGGCCTCGGCAGTGGGGGAGGGATGCAACTCGCAAAGTCATCAGAGCAGCGATGGAAGCAGTAGCGATAGAAAAGAGAAAGGGAAGATACCTTACGGCAAAGAAAGAGAGAATCCAGATTAGTAGTAAGAGAAGGAACATTAATGAGTCTCACTGAATTATATTCAACCCAATCAAGGAAAAAAGTATAAGAAGAAGCACCCCAGATGTGTGAGCAGCATTCTAAGCAGGGACGGATAAGACCTTTATAGATTTTAATTAACTGTAAAGAGGAAAAGTAATGACGAAAACGAAACAAAACCCCCAATTTATTGGATGAAGATTTGGAAATTTGGATTATGTGATTCCTCCAAGACAAGTTAGAGGCTATATGGACTCCTAATATGTTGATAGAATTAAGAGGGTAAATTTCGTTAGTTTCGAAGACAAAAGGATTATCAGGAGGAGGAGAAGATAAAGAGATATCCAGAAACTGTGTCTTGGAGGCATTGAATTTAACTAAATTTTGAGTGCCCCACTCAGATACCCTCTGCATATCGGAGTTGAGAGTGGGAGAAAGAGTGATACGAGACTGAATACGAGTAGCAGATGAAGGCTGTGAAGAGAAGACAGAGGAAAAATGAAGGGTAGAATCGTCGGCAAAGGCATGAAGAAGAGAGGAAGATGGGGACTGCAGAAGATCATTGATGAAGAGTAGGAACAGAGTAGGTGACAGAACAGAGCCCTGTGGAACACCACTGGTAACAGGGAATGGGCTATAACTTGCACCGTCATCAACCAGAGATAAGCAAGAAGCAAGCAAAAGTATCTGAATTCCAGATCGAAACTTAGCGTGGGGGTCTGCCCCTCTCTTTCTTTGTCTCTTACTTTGTTTAATTTTCGTGTTTTTCCCTCTAATTCCCTTATATCCTTGGTTCCCTCCCCTTTTTTCCCCTCCTATCCTATCCCATCCTAAAAAAAAAAAAAAAAAAAAAACAGAGATATAAAGTGGTCAGAGTGAAAACTGGAAATCAGAGACCAGAAAGAAGGGGTAAAGCCATAAGCAGGAAGTTTGACCAATAAAGCCTTGTGCCAGACTCTGTCAAAAGGCTTAGAGATATCAAAGACGATGACAAAGGATTCCCCATTGTTCCTCAGAGATGATCATACATGAGTGAGATAGGACAGGAGGTCACCAGTTGTTCTTGCCTTGTGGAAGCCATACTGGTGATTGGAGATAAGTGAGTTAGATCCAAGACGTTTCAAAAAGTTAGCATTGATCAAACTTTCGAAAGCATTAGCGATATAAGAGGTTAGGGCAATCATTCGGTAGTTTAAAGGAATAGTGCGGTCACCCTCCTTAGGAACAGGCTGGACTAGAGCATGCTTCCTAGATGATGGATAGATACTGGTTGAGAGAATAAGACAGCAAAGCACGGGAGCCACTTCATCTGCAAACTGCTTAAGGAACCTTGCAGGGATACCACTGGGACCAGATGACTTGTTCGTCTGTAGAACCTTATGAACTTTGCATGAAGAAAGGAAAAGGGAGGGCATAGGGTTAGAGAGGAGTAACGATAGAGGGAGAGGTGTGCTGGAATCGTTTACAGAAGAATTGGCAGAAAAATGAGAGCCAATGAGAGTGGCATTGTCAGTGGGAGAGCAAACTATAGAACCGTCATAACGTATGAGAGGGAGAAAGCTTGAGTTACAATAGTTTTTGGAGAGGGTTTTGGCTGAGGACCAGAAACATTTGTCAGAGGGAGAGGAGTTAAGGTCAGCAACTTTCCTTCTTATAAAGAAAGCCTTAGAAATTCGAATCTGAGCAGTACAGTGATTCCTAGTTACGATAAAAGAAAAGCGAATTAAATAAGAAAAAGACTCTTGGTACGACCAATGTGCCCAATCCCAGGCTTGAATAGCCATGGAACAGGCACGGTCAAACCATGGATTAGGGAGAGGAAAATTTTTCATAGGTGGGGATGTACACCTCCATTCTCGAGGTTTTATATATATATATATATATATATATATATATATATATATATATATATATATATATATATATATATATATATATATATATATATATATATATATATGCAGATTTTTTTTTATGTGTGAGTGAATTATATAAAGAGCTCTAATAATCCCAGATACAATCTATATAAAGATGAAATGCTTTTAATTACAAAACAAGTCATATCTATTAATGTGAATATATCACTTGATGGTCGTCTGTTATATAATGAGAAATCCTCTATCATGACACTTTTAGAATATTCAGTTCTTCTGACATATGTTCCATCATGAGTCAGCATGTGACAGTTCAAATTTCCTTGAATTCATAGAAGATTATCGACCATGCTAACCTCTGAAACACTGCCAGGAGAGAAATGAACGCTTGTTATAAAAGTCATATATGGTCAGCTTTGTTAAAAAGCATCGACACCATTTATATTAAACTGGTTTCAGGTGCTATTTCAGACCGCTGGAATGCTCTCTTTTGCTGTTATGCAGTTGACTGTTCCAGTTTCAGGATAATTTAGCAACAGACAAGTAAAGATATTTAAATAGCTGGAGATAGGATCACACCCGGATACGATGAAGCGGACGCTTAGTTTCCATGTAAATATTCCTACGTCAGGCGACTTTTCACTTATGCACTAACGAGAAATATTCAGAATTTTTAGTGGAATTCATCAAAGTTGTTTGCTATTCATGGGGCAAAATTGAAGGCAGTTCTTTGCGGTAATTTTCAATTATGATTTATCAAACAACGAAAACAGCATTATTCCAAATAATTTATATATATATATATATATATATATATATATATATATATATATATATATATATATATATATATATATATATATATATATATATATATATATATATATATATATATATATATACATTTTAATCATTTGGAAAGATGCTAACTCGTGATTGACGGTTTTTAAATTCCTTTTCGGTTATAACAGAGCGGATAGAGACCAATATTTTAATATGGATGTCACTAGAACTAGAGGTCATAGTTTGAAGCTTCTTAAGAAAGCTTCTTTGCAGGATGTAAGGAAGGAGTCTTTTCAGTGTAAGAGTAGTTGATGACTGGACGTTGCTAAGCGAGGAGGTAGTTAATGCTAACTCAATCAAAAGTTATAAGGACAAACATAAGTGTCACTGAGTACAAAAATGGAACTGACCAGAAGAAGGGGAGCTACGAGCATAGGGCTCTTTCCCGTAAGCACAATTAGGTAATTTTACAGACAGACTGACAGACACACACACACACACACACACCACACACACACACACACACACACATACACACACACACACACACACACACACACACACACACACACACACACATGGATGGTTCAGGCTACATAAAGAAATTGAAAGAAATTTTGAGTATATTTTTGTAATTCTCACCTTCACAGGTACCTAATTATAGAAATGAAAGAAGTAATATATATATACATACTGAGACCGGTGAAAAGAAAGATTAGCAACTCAACAAAGGAAAATCGCCTTTTTTTGGCAACCGCAATCCAGGTAGAAGACTTTGCATAGTGTGCCATGGGTATGGCAAAGAAAGAGGTCAATGTTGAGATTCACAAGAAAATGTGAACACAGATGCAATAATTAAGATACAGTCTTTAGTGGGAGAAGAAGAAAAATAAAAATGATTATAATAGTAACAATATTAAGAACATCATAAATACTACTATTACTACTACTACAAATTTCCTTCTTAGTTTGCGTATTTAACACAGAGTTCTACAAATGATATGGGTTTTATAAACCAAATATAGCATAAATTAACCAAAGTTTGTGGCAGAATGTGCAAAAAATAGGCACTTATGAACTACGTGCCACTGATACATAATTACTTCGTTAGCAATATAGCAATACACGAATTAAACTAGTTGCTCTCTTACTGCCTTGCTCATTTGTTCTGTTGTAAGACTGTCCGGGACAGTTCAGTGTTAAGTCTTCCTTCAGTTACGGTTCTCTTTCTATGCCTACATCAACACCATATATTCTTGGATACTTGTTACACATGTCTTATTATCTCTTCACATCTGACAAGTCACAATACTCCCCATCTCCGTTTCTCTCTGTATTTTCTTCATGCCCAGGCTCGATGAGGGTAAATTTATTATAATTTATTTTGGCCTGTCCTGGTGTCACAATAATTAAAAAAAAA
>JAXCGZ010006244.1:22500-50000 GCA_037179515.1 Halocaridina rubra | reverse complement strand
TATATATATATATATATATATATATATATATATATATATATATATATATATATATATATATATATATATATATATATATATATATATATATATATATATATATATATATATATATATATATATATATATATATATATATATATATATATATATATATATATATATATATATATATATATATATATATATATATATATATATATATATATATATATATATATATATATATATATATATATATATATATATATATATATATATATATATATATATATATATATATATATATATATATATATATATATATATATATATATATATATATATATATATATATATATATATATATATATATATATATATATATATATATATATATATATATATATATATATATATATATATATATATATATATATATATATATATATATATATATATATATATATATATATATATATATATATATATATATATATATATATATATATATATATATATATATATATATATATATATATATATATATATATATATATATATATATATATATATATATATATATATATATATATATATATATATATATATATATATATATATATATATATATATATATATATATATATATATATATATATATATATATATATATATATATATATATATATATATATATATATATATATATATATATATATATATATATATATATATATATATATATATATAGGTGCTCCCTAAAGGTGTCTGGATGAAGAAACACAACTACCTGGAACTTTTATGTGACTTTCTGCCAAGTTCATCTGAAAATATCTTCATGCAGGATGGAGCACCCTGCCACACTGCTCATTATGTAGAGAGATGGCTGCATGATTGTGAGGTTCCATTTTTTGAAGACTGGCCTAGATCTGAACCCTATAGAAAATTTGTGGTCATATATGAAACGAAAATTAAGTGAAATGGACACCTCAACTGTTGCTAAGCTTGAGACAGCTGTGTGTCACTTGTGGGCAACCCTGCCACTTGACTTCCTACAATCACTAGCAAACAGTGTTCCTAAGTGACTTCAGGAATGTGTACAACGAAAGGGAAACCTCACAAAGAACTAAGAGGAGATGTACAAAGGAATAAAGGTAAAGCATCAGAATAGCAACTGTGTTTCTTATGTATCCTTCATTCACTTAACTGATCAACATTGTGTGCTTATATTCTGGCAGGCATAGCGAAGCATGTTCTGAAATATATAAAAGGAACACTTCATTATAGTTTGAAGCTTAATAGATCAAATTAACCATTAAAATTAAATGGGTACTGTGACTCTGATTGGACAAGTTCTTATGATAGACGTAGTATCACTGGTTATGTATTTTTTTTTTTATAAATAATGATGGTGGTTTACTTTCTTGGAAGAACAAGAAACAGAGAATTGTAGCATTGTCTACATGTGAGGTCGAATATATGGCCATCACCTATGCAATGCAAGAAGCTAATTTTCTTAGAAATTTGAATTATGACATGACAGGATGTGAAAAGGATTTTGTTACTTTATATGTAGATAACCAGGGTGCTACTAATTTGGCAAGAAATCCTGTACATCACCAAAGATCAAAACACATTGATAAAAGATATCGCTTTATAACATTAGAGGTAGGAGTTGGAATTGCAAAAATTTTGTATGTTCCCTCTAAAGAAAATATTGCTGATTTATTTACCAAACCTCTTACCAAGGGTAAATGGGAAAAATTTAAAGTCGTCTGAGGGTGACTTAAGTTTAAAGGGGGAAGGTTGAGTTTATGTATTACAAGATAAACTTAAAGTTCACCATTTATGTTTGTTAGATATTTATTTTATTACTCATTTTAAAAGGATTGAAATATATATTTACTTAGACCTGCCATTTATTTTTACAGATTTATTTCTCATATAAGATATAGTATATCTATATATGTATATCTATGCGGTATTGTTAACATGTGCTGTGCTCTAGCGGCGATTCCATAAATCCCTTATTGTAAATAAAACCTCCTAGCATGTGAATTCAAATTTTGCATTGTTATTTTAATCCCCAAATAATTGCTCATATTTCATCTTAATCATGGCCACAAACCTTACAATTATTATTATTATTATCATTATTATTATTATTATTATTATTATTATTATTATTATTATTATTATTATTATTATTATTATTATTATTATTATTATTATTATTATTATTATTACTATTATTATTATTATTGTTGTTATTATTATTATTATTATTATTATTATTATTATTATTATTATTATTATTATTATTATTATTATTATTATTATTATTATTATTATTATTATTATTATTATTATTATTATTATTATTATTAATATTATTATTATTATTATTATCATAATTATTATTATTAATGTTATTAAAATTATTATTATTATTATTATTATTATTATTATTATTATTATTATTATTATTATTATTATTATTATTATTATTATTATTATTATTATTATTATTATTATTATTATTATTTTTATTATTATCATTATTATTATTATTATTATTATTATTATTATTATTATTATTATTATTATTATTATTATTATTATTATTATTATTATTATTGTTATTATTATTATTATTATTATTATTATTATTATTATTATTATTATTATTATTATTATTATTATTATTATCATCATTATTATTATTATTATTATTATTATTATTATTATTATTATTATTATTATTATTATTATTATTATTATTATTATTATTATTATTATTATTACTATTATTATAAGTATTAATATTATCATTATCATTATCATATTTCTTATTACTATAACTTTTATAATTATTAGTATAATAATAATAATAATAATAATAATAATAATAATAATAATAGTAATAAAAATAATAATAATAATAATAATAATAATAATAATAATAATAATAATAATAATAATAATAATAATAATAATAATAATAATAATAATAATAATGATAATAATAATAATAATAATAATAATAATAATAATAATAATAATAATAATAATGTAATATAATATAATATAATATAATATACAAGTCACAAATAGATAATCAAGGTTCATCGCATGAAAAGGAGTCATTATCTCTCTCCATATGTCCACCCTGTAAGGAAGCCATGGTTTTGAGGAAAACGGGAAGGCTAATAAATAAATTTACATGATGAAAAAGAGAAAATTGTTTATGTAATAAATAATTTGACGCAATGAAAAAGTGGAAATTGGCTATATTTTCATAATATTCTGTAAAAATACCTTTCCACCTACACAAATAGAAAAATGCACAGACAATCAAACTCACATTAATAATTACCGGAAAAATAAACGAAAGTTGTAGGGGACAGCTTGTGGGCAGCAAAAACTACATGCAAATCATTACCAAATAACCCTCTCATGCACGGTGAGTCGGTGACGCCAGTGGCGTATATAAAGTTTTAAGGCCTAAGTGCACCGTTGTGCCATTGGCGTTCATTTCAACAAAAATATTATTTTTAAATAGTTACATTCACGCCAATAGCGTCCATTTTTGGCTGTGTAAAAGTTTCCTCTTTCCCGAATTAACTAATTAGCAATTCTCCACCGACGTGGCTTTGAGGGAAGGGCATAAAAGAAGTTCAGCAGGTTTCGTCTCCCTCACTCATCACTCGGACATTACGTCTCTTTATGCGCACTTTATTCCATGTCCATAATCGGTTCTATGAATTATTGTTTCTCTTTTTCTTATTGATTCATGAAAAAATACAACAAATTACTAAGTCATTGATCTACTATGCATAAAATAAATGTAGGTTTGGGGGAAGAAAATAGCTGAGAAACAAGATATCTTGGGTGGTAAAAACTGTCAGCCAGAGACAAGATTTCACAAATGAGCACGGAAAATAAAAGTTATTGAACCTTATGATGCACGAGAGAGCTAATAATATCGACATCAGAAAACACAAAGCGACCATCATGTAATATTGGAAGGGTGTATGTTTTTGCCCTATATAGTAATTCTATGATAGCCGTTAAAGCTAGACTTAAGAGCAATGAATAAATTACTTCAAATGACAGCTGTGTGATAGATGGGGTTTTTTTTATCGAAATGCTATCTTTACAGGTATATTATTATTTTTTATTTCATTATATACTTGGTGTTACCGACGAAAACAAGAAAAGCAATAACTAAAACAACTATAACAACGAAAACAAGAGTAACAACAACAAGAACAACAACGATAATATGTGTGGCTGGTTAATTCCAGGCCACAATCCGCCCATGTCCTTCCCCACATTGGGGATTAATTGTAACACCTAGAACAAAACAAAAAGAGAAAAAACAATCTAATTTCTGAAGAGATGGAAAGATGTCTCATTATGGCAATTAGTCATGAGACAGTTTTTGTGTTTATTTAGCATAAAAAATGTCCACTTGTATTTTAAAACTCTGACGCCTCAACTTGCAAAGATTAATCTTCTCATTGCCCTAGTGAACAGCAATCATAGTCTTCCCTTGTTTTCTAAACAGAAGTGGTTGTAACTAAATATAATATTAGGAACGAAAAAAAGAGAAAAGAAATAGTGGAGTCGTCCTGCTACTACTACTACTACTACTACTACTACTACTACTACTACTACTACTACTACTACTACTACTACTACACCCACTAATAATAATAATAATAATAATAATACTAATAATAATAATAATAATAATAATAATAATAATAATAATAATAACAAAAATAATATTAATAATAATTATGATAATAATACTAATAATAATAATACTAATAATAATAATAATAATAATAATAATAATAATAATAATAATAATAATAATAATAATAATAATAATAATAATAATAATAATAATAATAATAATAATAATAATGATAATAATAATTACAATATTAATAGTAAAAATAATAATAATGATAATAATAATAATAATAATAATAATAATAATAATAATAATAATAATAATAATAATAATAATATTAAAAATAGTTATAATAATAATTACAATAATAATAATAATAATAATAATAATAATAATAATAATAATAATAATAATAATAATAATAATAATAATAATAATAACAATAATAATAATAATTACAATAATAATAATAATAATGTCATATTAGTGTTTTTCCTAATACTATGCTAAACTTGAAGTCGTAGAGTTATATCTCACCTGAATGATACCAATGTCGTATTATTCTTTATCTATTATTAATGTGGTAGCGTGAGAGGTGATAACATATATGCATCGTCTGATTAATATTCGTTTATTTAGTTTTACACTTATTCTACACCTCAAACCTCCCGTCCCCTTAAGATAAAATCTAATATCTTATTTGTGCCCCTGTCAAGTTCTTACCGAGACTCTCCATCTCTAACTGCCTCTTACTTTCTTGTACAACCAAGATGGCAGGGCGTGGTAAGTTCTGGATAGCCTCAGACAATATTCTTCCAGAGAAAAGGAAGTGCCCGCCCATTCCATGTAGTGTTAGGGGCGTGGCTATCAAGAAAGTCCAGTTGGACACAAGGGAGTCCTATATGTGTATTTTCACAGGTGCAGATATATACGTACATGTAGATATTAGTTTTTGGCTCTCGTGGGAATGACTTGAAATTTGTGACAATTTTGACCTCTATCGGCTGAACAATATATCTCTTGTCATTTCTCTCTAAACACACATCCTGCCCAGGAACTCAACACGGGAAATATCAGATACACCACTTGAATACCCCTGACACCACGTGGGCTATGTTCTATTATACAGTGCTTCTAAGTTAAAATTCTATATAACACTCCCCACTACCACCCTGAAATGTCCCATTTCAGACGAAGCATTATGCATTTTAGAGAGTATTATACATGTTAACTACAATGATTTTACCACAAAAATATCCGGGGCAGAATTATCTAATCTGATGACTTAAGATATACCATTTATATAATTATCTAGACAAATTACTTCTTAGAATTAGTTTCCTGGAAGAACTTCCATTGTCAGGGGACTTAATATACATACAGAACATATGATTTTTTAAAAAGACAACCAAAAGAAAAATATTTTTTTCCTACAATAAGCCTTCTAATTAAAAAAAAAAATTAAATATTCACAATTACAATACATAGCTACTAATCAGTGACATAATGAGTTAAGGAGAAACTAATTAAGATGGTTATAATACCCAATTAAAATAAAATACAGTTGGATATGATCTCTACAAAAATTCAGCAATAAAAATTATCATTATAGTACTAAAAAATCAAATATTCACAATTACAATATATAGCTACTATTCAGTGACAAAATGATTTCAGGATAAACTAATTTTAATGGTTATAATACCCAGTTAACATAAAATACAGTTGGATTATCAACAAAAAT
This sequence comes from Halocaridina rubra, assembly GCA_037179515.1. Classification (NCBI taxonomy): domain Eukaryota; kingdom Metazoa; phylum Arthropoda; class Malacostraca; order Decapoda; family Atyidae; genus Halocaridina; species Halocaridina rubra. The sequence continues at coordinate 43,569 of JAXCGZ010006244.1, read as the reverse complement.
GAGTATCATGGTACTAAATCAAAATATAAGCACTGTTGATGAATGACAACTATTCATTAATAACACCTACTATTTTAAACTTAGGGTACATGGTTTCTCTAATATCTATATATTACTTCTAGGGGAGGCACTGAGGTTTTCTTAACTTAAATCTTAAAAGCTAAAGATACAACAATATTTTTTGTTTTCTGTGTGATGTCCATCGAAAATTTTCAAAGACAGTGGGGACTTTTTCTTTCCCCTGGTCTTGTTTTACTGTCGCATAGTGTTTTGGTAGCTGGAGAGAAGTTATTACCCTTTGGGACATGTCTTTCTCTTTATCATAGAACTTTTTAGTTATAGGGATTTTTCATCTACCTTTTTCATTCCCAATCCCCTTTTTTCCCATTATTGTTAGGTCTTGGGTATATTCCCATACCTGATTCTGTCATCCCTCACCTCTCCGCTACGAGATAGGTCCGGGGTTGTACCCAGGAACCACGAATTCTTTTTCTTGAGACCGGCTGGACAACTGAAGGCCCCCAAAATATCTGCCATGAGCCTCTTCTTCCTTCGTTTGTGTGACTCTTGGGGCGGTCCTATGACCAATTTTCCTCTCTTGCCACTTACCCCTGAAGATGCATCTCCCTGAAAGACTCGAATTCTGCAATCAGAATAGCCTGTAGTAGATTCTAGTGCTGGAAACTATGGCCTAATGTCGCTATTACAAATGTAAGAGAGAATAGATATAACCTCGGCATACAAACAATGGCCATATGTAAGCACTCAATGGGTATACTTCGCCTCCCCTGCATCTGCAGGCACTTGCAATCTCTCCAATGGGTAAAAGGGACTGGTTTGTGTAAAAAAAAAATAAAATTGCAGGTCGGGGCTGACTGGAATTAGGGTGGTAACTGTAAGTATGCGTTTACACCATTAGATTATTATTCCAAGATACTTAGGACGTAGCTGAGTAACTGATACATAACATTAGTGTACTATAGATATCCAACAGAAAAGTCATGAATGCTGAGAATAACCACTAAAGAAATATTCTTATTAACAGTGACTACAGTAACATAAAAGCATGTATTCAAAATAAAAATACAAATAATTTGGTTATTACTGATAACATTATGAAAATAATAATTAGCAGAAGGGCCATGGAGTGATAGCAACAATAACAGCTAAGGTTATAATCATAACAAAAATAATCATGATCATAATAATAATAATAAAAATAGAAATAAAAATACTAAATCAGGAATAACAGTAAATATACAAATGATACTGGAGTTTTGAGGCAAGAACAGAGTTCTGTACTTATTTTTCATAATAATGCTTATTTTAAACTAATTTCTTATGTCAGTTTTTGTTTTTAATATTCGAATTCCTGCAGTCATAAAGAAATAGATAAGTTAAAGGCTCATAAATCTCCGGGACCTGATGGAATATATGCTAGAATATTAAAGGAATGCAAGGAAGAGCTTAGTTGTCCACTAACTGCATTATTTAATAATTCAGTAAAATTAGGATCGGTACCAATGGAGTGGAAATTGGTAGATGTGGTACCAATATTTAAAAAAGGAGAACGAGTTAAAAAGAATAATTATAGGCCGGTAAGTTTAACGTCAACAGTGGGTAAGATTCTAGAATCCATAATTGCAAATAAAATAAGGGCACATCTAGAATTACACAGACTGATAAAACTTTCACAACACGGGTTTCTTAAGGGTTTTTCGTGCCTTACAAACTTACTGTCTTTTTATTCAGAAGTTTACGAGGCACTAGATTGTGGCAAAGAATATGATACAATATATCTAGATTTTAGCAAAGCTTTTGATAGAGTTCTTCACAAAAGATTAGTTAAAATGCTGGAAGCTCATGGTATAGGAGGAGCTGTTCTCAGATGGATCAAACAATGGTTAAAAGACAGAAAACAGAGGGTTTGCATAAATGGAGAGAAATCAGAGTGGGGCTCGGTTACTAGCGGGGTACCACAAGGCTCGGTACTGGGTCCCCTATTATTCATCGTATATCTAAATGATCTGGATTCGGATATCAGTAGTAACCTAAGTAAATTCGCAGACGACACTAAAATAGATAGAACTATAAATGGAAAAGAAGACATTCATGCTTTACAGGAAGATCTAAATAGATTATCTGAATGGTCGTACAAATGGCAAATGGAATATAATGTTGAAAAATGTAAAGTAGTTAAAATGGGTACTATAAAAGACAATACTAGTTATAAGCTAAATAACCATGAAATCATGAGTTCTCAGTGTGAAAGGGATTTGGGAGTTCTTGTGAGTAGTAGTCTTATGCCAAGAGAGCATTGCACAGCAGTCAGAAATAAAGCAAACAGAATTTTAGGATTTATCTCAAGAAGCGTTAGCAATAGGACGGAAACAGTTATTTTGCAGCTCTATCTTGCATTAATTAGGCCCCATTTAGATTATGCTGTGCAATTCTGGTCACCCTATTATAGAATGGAAACTGAATCCTTGGAGAGGGTGCAGCGAAGAATGACCAAGATGATACACAATATCAGAAATCTACCATATGAGGACAGATTAAAAAAACTTAATCTACATTCTCTAGAGAGGCGAAGAGTTAGGGTGGATATGATTGAAGTGTATAAATGGTTTAAAGGGATTAACAAGGGAGATATTAATAAAGTTTTAAAAATTCATGATCAAACCAGAACTCGTAATAATGGATTTAAGCTTGATAAATTTAGGTTCAGAAGGGAAATTGGTAAAAATTGGTTTGGTAATAGAGTAGCTGATGCATGGAACAAGCTTCCTAGTAGGATAGTAAATGCCAATACCTTAGACACCTTCAAATGTAGATTAGATAGACATATGACAGAGGTAGGGTGGGTATGAATAGGTTAGTGCTTGTTAGAAAAACCATAAAAAGAAAAAAATAGAATAAATAAGTAGAGTAGAATAGAATAGGTTAGACATGCTGAAAATACAATTCAAAAATGGAGCTGCCTCGTGTGTGCCAGTAGGCATGTTGCAGTGTCCTCTATTCTTATGTTCTTATGTTCTTATATAGTAGTATAGTCACCAACCTTCTGGTTGCTCAATTTGTCAGTGGGAGCTTATCTATTTTCCAAGACAGATGCAATATGTGGCAGAAAAACTCTCATAATTATTCAGTTCCAATTCTGTCTTATCTGTATTTATGTAATATTAGCATGCACAAACTCATATAATAAAACTAGGGCATCTAACAAATCTGCAAAAGAATTTAAAAAAGATCAATAATCATAATTCTCTCGCAACATACAGAAGCAACATCCTTCAGTACGGAAGGGACAAAAGACACGAGAGAGAGAGAGAGAGAGAGAGAGAGAGAGAGAGAGAGAGAGAGAGAGAGAGAGAGAGAGGAGAGAGAGAGAGAGAGAGAGAGAGAGAGAGAGAGAGAATTTGAGTCAACTTATTTTCTTCAAAAAGAAAACGTAAATTTTTTGCTTGTAGGGGCCCTTTTTATGACTTGCCTTCCTTCCTAAATAAATATACAAGGGAAAACACGACAACGACCTTAAAGCGTCAAAAAAGAATAAAAACAAAATAACTTAGTATACAAATAAAGAGACATCGAAGCATAAATCCATTCTTTTTCTGTTTAACCTTGCAAATAACGCGGGTGAAATAAACATACACATACTTGCCTATTATGGCAATCTGTTCTCTTTTTATAAATCAGAGGGTTTAATAAAAGCACACACTAGCTATAACAAAATACTGCAATCATATTTGATAATTAAAGTCAATAAAATATAAAACTCTTGGAAGCTTGACAAGCATTGTAAATAAAAAATATTTTACACTAAAGCCGATATCTCAACGGAATTTCTTATTTTTATTTAGTTATCTCTACAACTATCAACAAATTAATTATTATCCTTTCTTAATAAAAGATATAAAAAGACTTAAGTATCATTATTTTAAATTTCAAGCTTAAAATATACGCTCTGAGAATATCATTTATCTTAATTAGCTCAATTGCAATTATAAATTTCATGACAGTGATAGTAATTAACAATAATTATCTCTAGATAACATACTCAAAATCGTTAATATCTTTATCTCATCAAAATGTGACAATTATCATATGAAGGCTATATTCACTTCTCAACATAAAAAAAAATATATACAAATCGTGTATCTGAAAAAAATACAAAAAGCTTGCATCTGTGCATGCAGTAATAAAATAAAAAAATAATATTTCCTTTGCAACATTAAAGCATGACTTTGCTTAAGATTCATAATCTCTTAAGGGATTGTACAGAAAAAATAATATATATATATATATATATATATATATATATATATATATATATATATATATATATATATATATATATATATATATATTTTTTTTTTTTTTTTTTTTTCTTCTTTTTTTTCTTTTTACCTATACTTACGATCAGTTAGGTACATAATTACCCAATTTTTTACTCTCTTTTCCTTTTCCTTCCCACAATACTGCTCAATATTCGTCTTCTAGACTTCAGATGGCTAGCTTTTGCGGGGAGATTTGCGTACAGGTGCTTGTATCCTCCCTGGTCTCTTTGGTTTCTGAATCGACTTCTTCTCTTTCAAATACAGGAATCAGCTGTGCAACATTCTTGGTGTCATTTCTTGTGAGCTTACACCCCCATTCTTTATGAGCAAGCTGAAATAATGGTGACAAACATTATCATGACTTAAACTTCTAAGTTTTATTTTATCTATTAATGTAAATACTGCAGCTAGGAAAAAAACATCATTCATAGATTCGCGTCCTTTTTCACTTAATATCTATCTTGGAATTTCAAAAATCGAATAATTTTCTCATTGGCGGAGTACGGGACCAAAAAATAAAATGAAATAAAATCTGCATCTCGGCAATACCCGGGTAGGTGGAACTTCACTACGTTGCCTCATAAAAATATCCCTTAAAAGGTTACACAATGTCTACATCACCTCCCGTTACACTATGCCCATATCAACAAATACGCCTTCTTTAATCGCATATGGCTTGCATTAAGACACGAGTGACGCTGGGGAAACGTCCTCCCAGAGCCATTCCCAATCCTGCTTCTTAACGAACTTCTCACTATTTCATTCTCAAATACCTTTTCTACATCACTCAGGTTGGTCGCACCCGATCGTTCAATATCTCCCCCTTTCACTATCGTTTCCATTCACGCATTCGCCCACCCATTCTCTCTCGGCGACCTCCCCCATTCATTCTCCTATTCATTGAATGCATTTTTTCCCCATTACTCAGAAGGGATGTATTTGAAGTCGCGGTCGGCCCGGGCAGTCGCCTGACAATGTCAACGGTCCTAGGTCCTATCTATACTTGCCCTCTACAACATGGTAGGGTGACACCCTAACCTCCCTATTATGGCACAATTTACTCTGCTCTCTTTCCCCGCCTGCATAGCATCTTAACGAACGAAAAAAATCTCGTTATATCGAACAGCAATAATCTTAACATCACAAAAGTCTCTAATTCTTCAAAGGAGAAGGACATGCACATATTTTGATAGCAAAAATTCTGTACAGCTACTATTACTTTATAATAATGAAGTTGAGAGATCGCTCAGTCATTTCCACATTTCTTTCTTGGAAAATACTAACGTGATAAAAGAAAAACCTTAAAAGCAGATTCAAGTTTTTTGTCAGTATAATTCTTATGTGCGTTTTGGAGTATAAAAAACTCAACAACTTATATTGTATTCTTAAACACTGTCACTCTCACAAACGACACTCAGTAAATTTACTCTACTTCCGCTTTAGAAAAGTAACATAAAAATGATTTTACATATACATTAAATTTGTTCAATTAAAATCAATACCTTCACCTGTTCACTACTTAACTTAGGCAATAATAAAAAATAAATTGAGCTACCTTAAAGCACAATTACTCGTTATATTTGTTCAAATGATAAAAAGAAAATCGAGTTTGTTTCTGCTTATAGATATTAGTACAAATCTAGTTTAGTAAAGGGTACAGAAATTCTACTTCTACTAATTTACTGAAGCCATACTCCCTTTTATATGCAGGGTGGCTGAGTCAGAGCATATCCACAAAGTGAGATGGTGGAGTCCTCAGACCTCAGTTTCTGTTAATAATTGTCCCATTACTCACTGGATAAAATTTACAAGTACTTAGCCATATTGGGATGCTGCTTGAAGAACGTCACGGCCACCGGTACTGGAGAGGGAGGTTTTCCTTTCTTTTGGGCTCGTTGATTTTCTCGCTGACGTCGTCCATATGTCTCGTAAAATCGCCCATTCACCAATACAGGCATCTTCTTAGTCGAATTCAAAAACAGAAAACGCCTGGTAGGGGCATTGCTTCTCAAAGCAACATTTCCAGTACTTTGCACAGTGAAATACGTGAATCGCGCTGAAATCTTCTCCCAGGTTGACCACTTGGCTCTCCAGTTGACGTTTCTCAGCCTTCATGAACGAAGTTTCAGCAACTTTCCCTCAGTACCAAAACGTAAGAGACGATTCTTACTGCAGGGACCCTTTCATATACAGGGAGGGGGTGAGGTGTGATTGGCTGTGCATTCTATATGTTCTGAGAGTCGTCGGAGCCTGAGGTGTCACTCTCAGTGTCTGTATCGTCGTCATCGCCATTGGCCACACTACCTCTCGTTGAGGGTGCGGTCTCGCCGCTTGCATTTAGGCGTCTTGAAGTTTCTTCTAACTCCAGGATTCGACGAATCTTTTCTACCTCCGACATAGCTGCCAGAAGTGCGCTATAATCTGTATCTATCATTTTTTTTTCACAGCACGAGATGCATTGGCATTATTTTCTTCTTGTCTCTTTACGGTAATTTAGGCGTGGTATTGTCCTGAGCTGCCACCACTCTCGTATAAGTGCTTTTCCTAATACTATACTAAACTTGAAGTCGTAGACTTATATCTCACTTGAATGACACCAATGTCGTATTATTCTTTATGTGTTATTCATCTGGTAGCGTGCGGGGTGGTAACAGATATGCATCGTTTGATTAATATTCGTTTATTTAGTTCTACACTTATTCTACACCTCAAAGCTCCCAGTCCCATTAAGATAAAATCTAAGATCTTATTTGTGCCCCTGTCAAGTTATTACTGAGACTCTCCATCTTAAACTGCCTCTTACTTTACTATCGGCAACAGTCGTCTATGTGTTAGAGGCCATGGCCTGAATCATATATCTCCTGTCATTTCTCTGTAAACACACATCTTGCCCTGGAACCTAACACGGGAAATATCAGTTACGCCACTTGAATACCCCTGACACCACGTGGGCTATGTTCTACTATACAATACTTATAAGCTAAAATTCTATATAATAAATAATAATAAAAATAATAATAATAATAATAATAATAACAATAATAAAAATAATATTGATAATTATAATACTACTACTACTACTACTACTACTACTACTACTACTACTACTACTACTACTACTACTACTAATAATAATAATAATAATAATAATAATAATAATAATAATAATAATAATAATAATGATAATAATAATAACAATAATTATAATAATAATAACAATAATAATAATAATAATAATAATAATAATAATAATAATAATAATAATAATAATAATAATAAAAATAATAATAATAATAATAATAATAATAATAATAATAATAATAATAATAATAATTAATGATGATATTTAAAGAATTTGCTGAAATTTCTCACAAATTATAAATCGCTAGATTACCATTGGGGAAAGCAATGCTATACTTTCTCATGGATGCATAGTTGTTGCCCTTCAACTTATGCAGTAATGATATGTAGCTACCATGCAAAAGCAACAACAAAATCAACAGCATAAACAACCACAACAGCAACGGCAATAATAACAGCAACAACATCAGCAACCACAACAACAATCACAAGAACAAGAACAACAACAATGACAAGGAGAACACCAACAATAACAAGAACACCACCACCAACAACAACAACAAGAACACCAACAACAACAACAACAACAACAACAACAACAAAAGCAACAACAACAACAAGAACAACCACCACCATAACAACAAAACAACAAGAAAAACCAACAACAAGAATAATATTACCAACAACAACAAAGATAATATGTATGGTGGTGATGATGAGGACGATAATGACGATGATGATGATTATATTCCATTTAGATTTTAAAGTATATGGGAACAACAACAGCAACACTAATGATAATGTTTGTGATCCTGATGGTGGTAGTGGTGGTGATGTTGATGATGATGATGATGATGATGATGATAATGATGATGATATTTCATTTATGTCATGAAGTACGCACGATAAAATAGTAACGTACATGCTTTATAAAAGACGTATGCTCCAGTTTGTATGGAGCAAGCCCCTACGTCAAAATTTGAATTTCAAATAATGTGCGTACACTATCAAACACACTTTCACACACAAACGCGCGCACCCACATACACTATCAATGGGAAAAGACCATTGAAATATGTTAACAACTTTAATATTGAAAATGCTAATCAAATTGTAAACCGACAAATGCATTTTATTAATTAACCCGCTTCCCTCTCCGCTCTCTTTTACATACTTAAAATATGGATGAGGTCAAAAAGGTCAAAATGTGAGTGTAATTAGCATGATAGAAACTTACCCTCGGATTGTTATACATAAATAAACGTCATTTACGTTTTAATCAACTCATAAGTGGTTCAGCGTTGTCCTTGTGTATTTTACGGCGGGAAATACTCCTTCGAGGAATATGTTAGTATTTATTTACACATTGATCTACATGGAAGACCATATGTGTATTTTTGCTTATTTGTATTACTGAGTTTGTGTTCAGGTGCAAATTTCAATATATCTTTGATTTTCGTGATCTGTTGCATATATCGGGGTGTCCCTCAAAACAACGTCTCACAAAGTTGCGAGATTAAGGCTGAATGATCTTGAATTTTTGAGAAAATACTATTCTTAATGCTATAGCAAAGAAAGGATATTTTTTTTTCCACTAAAAAAAAAACAGTGTGATGGAGAGGTCTTTTTTTCCCGTGAATCTGGTTGGGTGTGAGAAAAAGAGACACGCAGTTTAGCTATAGGGATCTCTCACGAATACATGCCGCATAATGTGTAACTATAAACTCCCAATCGAATGGGGAGGACACAGGCAGATTAGAGTTGGGAAATAGGGCTGGATACCCTTCCAAATGCCCGTCGGTGGGCTTGACAACTCTTGCTTATTATTACAAAGAACTTTAGGAAACTTACTTTCTACCTGGAATCACAATTCCTAACATAAACAATCTTCTTAGGATTAGACCTAGAGACGTCATGTTTGCATTGATTAATCCACTAGAAATACTTTCCCACGTGAATTACTCAACAAACATACATACATATATATATATATGCTTGAAATTACTTGGCAATATCCATACACTTTTCACGATGTAAATTGAATATTTGTGGTGGATATAAAACTAAGGTGACTATTAAAAAAAAAAAAAAAATTATGCTTATATATATATATATATATATATATATATATATATATATATATATATATATATATATATATATATATATATATATATATATATATATATATATATATATATATATATATATATATATATATATATATATATATATATATATATATATATATATATATATATATATATATATATATATATATATATATATATATATATATATATATATATATATATATATATATATATATATATATATATATATATATATATATATATATATATATATATATATATATATATATATATATATATATATATATATATATATATATATATATATATATATATATATATATATATATATATATATATATATATATATATATATATATATATATATATATATATATATATATATATATATATATATATATATATATATATATATATATATATATATATATATATATATATATATATATATATATATATATATATATATATATATATATATATATATATATATATATACATATATATATATATATATATATATATATATATATATATATATATATATATATATATATATATATATATATATATATATATATATATATATATATATATATATATATATATATATATATATATATATATATATATATATATATATATATATATATATATATATATATATATATATATATATATATATATATATATATATATATATATATATATATATATATATATATATATATATATATATATATATATATATATATATATATATATATATATATATATATATATATATATGTTTGTGGCTGTGCTGGGGATTTGTCCTCGTCTGACGCAAGCAAACTCATTTTTAATTTAAGAAATGAGTTGGCCGCAATCAGGCAGGAGGTCAGATCCTTAGCTGAGGAGAACAGGGATCTGAGAGGTAAGGTAGAGGTGTTAACCAGGAAGGGACAATTGAATAGAGAAGACGACTGGAAAGTTGTGAATAAGGGTTCTACGAAGATGGTTCTTAAGAAAAATGATACTTTTAGACTACAAGTTGCTAATTCATTTAGTTCACTTAGAGATGAAGGTGACAGTGGCGGCAGTAATTCTTCAGGACCCATAGAGTCAGATAGGTGTACTAGCGATCGTAGAAATGGAAGTGGGAAAAGCTCTCAGGTCAAGAGCCTAGGTAAGTCTCCCAAGGTCGGAGTAACCCATCCTCCGGATAAGTCTCGTTCTTTGGTAATTGTAGGGGATTCACTATGCAGATATGTAGACAGGAAACTCAGGCATAGAGTTAGAGGAAAATATTTTTTCCCTGGAGCAGGTATGAAGAAGGTGGGTGAGTCAATAAATAGGTGGATTGAGAAAAAAGATGTTGTTTGTTTGATAGCTGGGGGAAATGACGTGCAGGATGGTAGAAGCGAAGAGCTGATTAGGTTGTATAGACAAGCCCTGGATAAGATCAGGAATAGGGGTGCAGTTCCTGTGATGTGTGGTATTCTCCCTAGGCTTAGCCAAAGTTCAGAGTGGTGGTCTCGAGCTATAGGAGTAAATGCTAGGATGAAAGTCTTCTGTCGGGAGAATAATATAGGTTTTATAGACAGGTGGGATCACTTCACTAGTCGTAAGCATATGTATGCAAGGGATGGAGTGCATCTTTCTAATTCAGGTGTCTCGGTATTGGCTGGTATGATAGACAGAGCGGTAGGGGGGTTTTGTTAGACACAAATAATGAAATGATTAAAACTTGTGCAGAGAAATTAGTCAGTAAGGGTTCAGTAAATAGTGGGTCAAATAACTGGGAGTCTAAGGATAAGAACCATTTGTTACATAGAACAAATATTAACAAAAAGAATAGCCACAAGAAGGGTAAAGCTAGAGAAAGTTTAAAAGTATATTATACAAATAGCCGTAGTTTAGGTAACAAGATAGAAGAACTGAGAGCCATAGTATGTAGTGAGAGACCGGATATAATATGCATTAGTGAAAGTTGGATTAATTTAGAAAGCAAACACCTTAAAGCTGAATACATAATTACAGGATATAAACTTTATAATGCTGATCGTAGTGCAGATAGAAGAGGGGGAGGGGTAATTATGTATATTAAAGATAGCCTCAGAAGCTGCTTTAAGTCTGGAATTAAGACAAATCTAAATTCAGAAACCTTATGGGTTGAAATTAAAAATAATATAGAAAGTCTAGTTGTAGGAGTAGTCTACAGACCACCTGATCTAGACAATATAGAGTCGCAAGTTATATACGATGAAATTTCTAAAGTGACCAGGTCAAATAGAGTTTGCATTGTAGGCGATTTTAATTTTAGACATATTAACTGGGAAACCATAACAGGTGATAGTAGCTCTAAGGAGTTTTTGGAAGTAGTAGAAGACAATTTCCTTTCTCAGCATGTACTTGAAGCAACACAGGGGGTGAATACACTAGATTTAGTTCTTAGTAATAGAGAGAATATGGTTACAAATTTAGAAGTTGGTGAAAAATTGAGCAACAGTGACCATGATTCCATTAGATTTAACATAATTTTCAAGGAAACTATAAAGGAAAATAAGAATATTGTTCCAAACTTTAGAGCAGGAGATTTTGAGGGCTTAAAAACTAAATTATCTAATGAGGTATGGGAAGGGATTTCTGGGGTACAGATGTGGGTAGTTAATCCAGCAGGTCAGGTCGTAGGTAGCGGATTACCCCGAAATTTGAGTACCACATGCCAAGGATTATCACAAGATAAGATCAATACATTAAATTCTCTCACAGGAAAGAACAGCAGTCCGTCAGTTAATATAAATTTGGATGAGGAATATAACAATTTTGTCATGACTCTTAAGAATAGTCAGAGAGACTATATTCCCATGAAACATTTCAGATCAAGAAAAAATGACCCTAAATGGATGAACAATAGAATAAAGAATCTTATAGGTATTAAAAGAGGAATATATTGAAAACTAAAAAGAGGTGAAGAGCATGTGAGGCAGCAATATATACAGTTAAACAGGGAAGTTAAAAAGATAGTTAGAGAGTCGAAAAGAAAATACGAAGTTAGAATAGCAGGAGAAGCTAAAGAAAATCCTAAAGGGTTTTATCAACATTATCAAACAAAATTTAAGGAAAAAGTCGGACCAACTGAAGTAGCCAATGGCCATATCACAGATGACGATAAAGTGATGTGTACATGTTTAAATGATTATTTCTTATCTGTATTTACCAATGAAAACTTGGAAAATATTCCGGAAGTAGAATCCATTTACAGAGACAGTCCCGATAAAATACTTAGTTCAATAAATATTACGAGAGAGGAGGTAATAAAAGAAATAGATAAATTAAAGGCTCATAAATCTCCGAGACCTGATGGAATATATGCTAGAATATTAAAGGAATGCGAGGAAGAGCTTAGTTGTCCACTAACTGCATTATTTAATAATTCAGTAAAATTAGGATCGGTACCAATGGAGTGGAAATTGGTAGATGTGGTACCAATATTTAAAAAAGGAGAACGAGTTAAAAAGAATAATTATAGGCCGGTAAGTTTAACGTCAACAGTGGGTAAGATTCTAGAATCCATAATTGCAAATAAAATAAGGGCACATCTAGAATTACACAGACTGATAAAACTTTCACAACACGGGTTTCTTAAGGGTTTTTCGTGCCTTACAAACTTACTGTCTTTTTATTCAGAAGTTTACGAGGCACTAGATTGTGGCAAAGAATATGATACAATATATCTAGATTTTAGCAAAGCTTTTGATAGAGTTCCTCACAAAAGATTAGTTAAAAAGCTAGAAGCTCATGGTATAGGAGGAGCTGTTCTCAGATGGATCAAACAATGGTTAAAAGACAGAAAACAGAGGGTTTGCATAAATGGAGAGAAATCAGAGTGGGGCTCGGTTACTAGCGGGGTACCACAAGGCTCGGTACTGGGTCCCCTATTATTCATCGTATATCGAAATGATCTGGATTCGGATATCAGTAGTAACCTAAGTAAATTTGCAGACGACACTAAAATAGTTAGAACTATAAATGGAAAAGAAGACATTCATGCTTTACAGGAAGATCTAAATAGATTATCTGAATGGTCGGACAAATGGCAAATGGAATTTAATGTTGAAAAATGTAAAGTAGTTAAAATGGATACTATAAAAGACAATACTAGTTATAAGCTAAATAACCATGAAATCATGAGTTCTCAGTGTGAAAGGGATTTGGGAGTTCTTGTGAGTAGTAGTCTTAAGCCAAGAGAGCAATGCACAGTAGTCAGAAATAAAGCAAACAGAATTTTAGGATTTATCTCAAGAAGCGTTAGCAATAGGACGGAAACAGTTATTTTGCAGCTCTATCTTGCATTAGTTAGGCCCCATTTAGATTATGCTGTGCAATTCTGGTCACCCTATTATAGAATGGAAATTGAATCCTTGGAGAGAGTGCAGCGAAGAATGACCAAGATGATACACAATATCAGAAATCTACCATATGAGGACAGATTAAAAAAACTTAATCTACATTCTCTAGAGAGGCGAAGAGTTAGGGGGGATATGATTGAAGTGTATAAATGGTTTAAAGGGATTAACAAGGGAGATATTAATAAAGTTTTAAAAATTCATGATCAAACCAGAACTCGTAATAATGGATTTAAGCTTGATAAATTTAGGTTCAGAAGGGAAATTGGTAAAAATTGGTTTGGTAATAGAGTAGCTGATGCATGGAACAAGCTTCCTAGTAGGATAGTAAATGCCAATACCTTAGACACCTTCAAATGTAGATTAGATAGACATATGACAGAGGTAGGGTGGGTATGAATAGGTTAGTGCTTATTAGAAAAATCATAAACAGAAAAATAGAATAAATAAGTAGAGTAGAATAGAATAGGTTAGACATGCTGAAAATACAATTAAAAAATGGAGCTGCCTCGTGTGTGCCAGTAGGCATGTTGCAGTGTCCTCTATTCTTATTTTCTTATATATATATATATATATATATATATATATATATATATATATATATATATATATATATATATATATATATATATATATATATATATATATATATATATATATATATATATATATATATATATATATATATATATATATATATATATATATATATATATATATATATATATATATATATATATATATATATATATATATATATATTTTTACACTTCCTGTGTAATTATATAAATGAATAGGTATGAACTAATATTATTCTTATGTTAATTGCTATTTTATCTTCTAGGTTCTTAAAGCAGTAAAAAAACAGAGTTTTGGGACTCACTTCAATTATTTATTAACGAACGAACAAACGAACGGTCCAAACTGTAGATTAAAAACAAAGAAAAACAAGCATATAAGTAAACATAGAAATTACAAACTAACAATTAAAATAGAAAAGAAATAATCATCATAGCAATACAATATTTATAATTAATGGCATATTCAAAATCAAATAATGAGCAAGGCTTATAAAATTCTACAAATCTTTGTATACAGCATACATACATATAATGTTACACATATTAGGTATGAGACATATATATAGGATTATATAAACAAACAAATAAAGTAGTGCAAGAGTTATATAATAATTATAGAAAAGAACATTATTTATTAGGTTGATGGATTCGGTTTTGCGTCACGAACTTCCTTTGCTACTAAGGGCTAGGACGGTTGCCTTCTTGCGAAGGACTTGTTTTGGCAGATGTAATCGTTGCCCTGAGTGTATGCGCTTACTAACCTCAGTCCGTGACGGGGTGCGAACCTTCGACCTGCCGCCTCAGAGTCGCGGACGCTACCATTTTGCCACGGAGACTACATTATTTATAATTAGGTATATTAATTAATCATCAGTAGCATTAAATTTATGTCATATATAAAGTAAACATTATTTTAATAAACATACTGTAATCAGGGAAAAAAAAATATTTATAAAATATGCCCCAATATATATATATATATATATATATATATATATATATATATATATATATATATATATATATATATATATATATATATATATATATATATATATATATATATATATATATATATATATATATATATATATATATATATATATATATATATATATATATATATATATATATATATATATATATATATATATATATATATATATATATATATATATATATATATATATATATATATATATATATATATATATATATATATATATATATATATATATATATATATATATATATATATATATATATATATATATATATATATATATATATATATATATATATATATATATATATATATATATATATATATATATATATATATATATATATATATATATATATATATATATATATATATATATATATATATATATATATATATATATATATATATATATATATATATATATATATATATATATATATATATATATATATATATATATATATATATATATATATATATATATATATATATATATATATATATATATATATATATATATATATATATATATATATATATATATATATATATATATATATATATATATATATATATATATATATATATATATATATATATATATATATATATATATATATATATATATATATATGTGTATATATATATATATATATATATATATATATATATATATATATATATATATATATATATATATATATATATATATATATATATATATATATATATATATATATATATATATATATATATATATATATATATATATATATATATATATATATATATATATATATATATATATATATATATCTATTTATATATATATATATATATATATATATATATATATATATATATATATATATATATATATATATATATATATATATATATATATATATATATATATATATATATATATATATATATATATATATATATATATATATATATATATATATATATATATATATATATATATATATATATATATATATATATAATATATTAATCATAAAAGGGGAGTAGAGGGGAGAATAACTTCTCCACAAACTCTAGGTTTGGGGTGTCTAAATGTGCGTGGTTGTAGTACGATAGAGAGCAAAAGATGTGAGATTGGATATATGTTTGGTAGGAGGAGGATGAATGTATTGGCATTGTGTGAGACGAAGATGAAAGGAAATGGGGAAGTGGCATTTGGGGATGTGACAGGTAGGGTATCTGGGGTTGAAAGGGGGAGAGCGAGAGAAGATGTAGCATTATTGCTGAGTGAATGGATGGTAAATAAGGTAGTGGAATGAAATGAAGTGTCATCTAGGCTGATGTGGGTGAGGGCTAGGATAGGAAGGGAATGTTGGGATTTTGTTAGTGCGTATGGGCCAGGATGTGAGAGAGGTGAGGGAGAGCGGGATGAATTCTGGAATGAGTTAACTAGATGTGTGGATGGTCTGAGTAGATGGAACTATGTAGTTATGTTGGGTGACTTGAATGCCAGAATTGGTGATGGAGAGATAGAAGGTGTTGTAGGAAAGAATAGGGTATTAGGTGGGAATGAGAGTGGCGAGAGACTGTTAGATATGTGTGTGGAGCAAGAGTTGGTGAGAGGTAATAGTTTATTTAAGAAAAAGTTAATAAATAAGTATACATGGATGAGAGTGGCAAATTGAAGAGTGGAAGAAAGAGCATTGATGGATTATGTGTTGGCAGCAAAGAGCATGGTTGGTAGAGTGAAAGATGTGCATGCATTCAGGGGTGTGGCTGCTGGGATGTCTGATTATTCTTTGGTTGAAGCAAAAGTGGTTGTAGCAAAAGAGTGGGGAAATGGTGTGGGGGATGTAGAAGGGAAATAGTGAAGGTGGAAGAGTTGAAAAAGTCAGAGAAGAAACAGGAATATCAGGACAGGTTGAGAGTGGCATATGACAGGGTGAAAGAAAGAGAATATGGGGAGTTAGGGGAGGAATGGGGGTTGATGAAAGAATGTTTTGTGTTACATGCAAGTGATGTGTGTGGAAAGAGGTTTGTTGGAGGTGGCATGAGGAGGGGCAGCGAGTGGTGGAATGAAGGGGCGAAAATGAAGGTGGAAGAGAAAAAGAGGGCTTTTGAGGAATGGCTGCAGTGTAAAAGTAGGGAGAAGAATGAAAGATATAGGGAGAAAAATGTGGAAACCAAGCGGAAGGTAGAGGAAGAGAAGAGGTTGGCAAATGTTAGGTGGGGACAGGATTTTAGTAGGTCATATGAGGAGAAAACAAAGAAGTTTTGAAAAGAAGTGACGAGAGTAAGGAAGGGTGTATCGAGGATGGAAGAGACAGTGAAAGATGTGAATGGACAGATGTTAAGAGGGAACGATGCAAAGAAAAGATGGGCAGAATATTTTGAGTTCTTGCTGAATGTTGATGAGGATAGAGAGGCAGCTATAGTGGCAGTGGGGGGGGGGGTTCTAGGGCCAGTAATGGGAGATGAAAATGAGAGAGAGATTACAAGAGAGGAGGTGAAAAGGGCATTGTATGAAGTGAAAGCTGGTAAAGCACCTGGAATGGATGGTGTGAGAGCGGAGATGTTGAAAGAAGGGGGTGTGACTGCATTGGAATGGTTAGTGAGAGTGTTTAATATATGCTTTATGGTGTCATTGGTTCCAGTGGAATGGGTGATTGCCTGTATAGTGCCCCTGTACAAAGGTAAGGGAGATGTGTAAAAATGCAGTAATTTTAGGGGTATAAGTTTGTTGAGTGTGGTAGGAAAAGTGTATGGTAGGATACTGGTTAATAGGATTAGGGATAAGACAGAATATATGATCGCGGAAGTGAAGAGTGGTTTTAGGAGAGGTAGAGGATGTATAGATCAGATTTTTATAGTTAGGCAGTTATGTGAGAAATATTTAGCAAAGGGTAAGGATGTGTATTTTGCATTTTTTGGATCTGGAGAAAGCATATGATAGAGTTGATAGAGAGGCTACGTGGAATGTTTTGAGATTATATGGAATTAATGGTAAATTGTTGCATGCAGTGGAGAGTTTGCTTGAGGGCAGTAGAGCTTGTGTTAGGGTAGGGAATGAAGTGAGTGAGTGACTTCCAGTGAGTGTGGGACTGAGACAAGGATGTGTGATGTCACCATGGCTGTTCAATTTGTATTCTGATTTAGTTGTAAGAGAGGTGAATGAATGAGTGCGTGGTTGAGGTCTCAGAATGGTAGATGGGGATGATAACGAGTGGGAGCTGAATCAGTTGCTGTTTGCAGATGATACTGTGGTGGTGGCAGATTCAGAGGAAAAGCTGTGTCAGTTAGTGTCAGAATTTGGAATGGTGTGTGAGAGAAGGAAGTTGTGAGTGAATATGGGAAAGAGTAAGATTATGAGGTGTACAAGAAATGAGGATGGTGCTGGATTGAATGTTATGTTGAATGGAGAGACACTTGAGGAAGTTAATCAGTTTAAGTATTTAGGCTCGGTTATAGCTGCAAATGGTGGAGTGGAAGCAGATGTGTGTCACAGAGTGAATGAAGGATGTAAAGTGTTGGGTGCATTGAAAGGAGTGATGAAGAATAGAGGGTTGGAAATGAATGTTAAGAAAGTGTTGTAAGAGAAAGTGATTGTGCCAACTGTGATGTATGGATCAGAGTTATGGGGCATGAAAGTAAGTGAGAGACGGAAACTAAATGTGTTTGAGATGAAATGCCTGAGGAGTACGATTGGTGTATCTCGATTGGATAGGGTTAGGAATGAAGTGGTGAGAGCAAGAACGGGTGTGAGGAGAGAAATTGCAACCAGAGTAGATATGAATGTTCTGAGATGGTTTGGCCATGTGAAATGGATGGATGATTGAAGGCTGCTGAAAAAAGGTGATGAATGCGAGAGGTGATGGGAGAAATGCTAGAGGGAGGCCTAGGTTTGGATGGATGGATGGAGTAAGGAGAGCCCTGAATGATAGGAGGATGGATGTGAGGGAAGCAAGCGAGCGTGCTAGGAATAGGAATGAGTGGCGAGCGATTGTGACGCAGCTCTGATGGGCATCTGCTGTTACCACGAGGCTGCATCTTACCGAGGTAGCCCTGTGGTAGGGGTAGTAGGAGGAGTTGGTAGTTGTAAAGCGACGCAGGTTGTGGAAGAGCAGGGAGGATGGGCTGTGACACTCCAGCAGTGCCATCTGAACGGTCGCTAGCTCCCTCATCATTGCCCATAGAGCAAAGTAGTCCCCTTATTGTTTTCCTTTCTTGATGTCGGCTACCCCCCAATTAAAGAGGGAAACAGCCAAGGTAGATAGATAGATAGATTAATCATCAAAGATATATCTATCAAGACTAACATAGCGTAGGTAAGCCTAAAGTTATAAAAATAAAAAATCTTTAATAATGTCACTCAAACTATGGCCTACTGACTAGGAAATAATGGCCCTTAAAATAGAATTATCAAAATTTAAAGTAGTCAAGGCAATTTATAGCCTGAGACATGGTGTGAGACTGTGACAAATATTTTTCATTATAATAGGCTACACAATTCTTAAGTCAAAATAACAAGGCTGTCACTCCATAATATTCAATAATCTTATTTTCAGCAAGAATGCTTAATGTACATGTTCAAACATGGCCAATCAGTAATGGCGTCATCAAAAAATCTCGTTTTTACAAATGAATTTTACCTTAAAATTATTATTATCTAATAATATTAACAATACATTGTTACCAGTGTATCATAACAATATATATTACTTACATTTGCTGGCTCTCATGGGTACAAAACTTGTAAAACAAAATTCAAATGTAACACAAGAAAAAAATACATGAGGTGCTTATTTACAACTCTGGCCGCTTCTTCTTTCTTTTTCTTATTACTAGATGGCAACCTGCACAATATGGAGGTAGCGGCAAATTTAAATTTCTTAAATGTTACCAGGTGTTCTATATATATAAATATATATATATATATATATATATATATATATATATATATATATATATATATATATATATATATATATATATATATATATATATATATATATATATATATATATATATATATATATATATATATATATATATATATATATATATATATATATATATATATATATATATATATATACTTCCTAAGTATAGCAGGTATAAGATATAAGGTTGGATTTCTTTTAACCTTCTGTGGTGTAGTGGTAGCGCCTTGACTTAGTAATCATAAGTCCTAGGTTCGAGTCCAGGTCGGGGTAAAAAATGATTCATGTTTTCACATATGTAATGTGCTTAATTGGTTATTTCATGGCCCGAATGAGATTGGGAATTGAATTAAATGCTAAAATGAAGCTACGAGTGAAGTTGGGGAATCTGTAATATGAACATAGTGGCATTCAGTTAGAATGCGTTCAATCCTAAGTATAGCAGGCATAAGCTATAAGGTTGAATTCCTTTTAGCCTTCTGTGGTGTAGTGGTAGCGCCTTGACTTAGTAATCATAACTCCTAGATTCGAGTACCGGTCGGGGTAAAAAATGATTAATATATATATATATATATATATATATATATATATATATATATATATATATATATATATATATATATATATA
>JAXCGZ010006244.1:0-17500 GCA_037179515.1 Halocaridina rubra | reverse complement strand
CCTACCATCCCTGTTTACTATTCTAACATGTTCGTAAAAAATCATTAATATATCTGATCTGAACAAAAGATTTCTTTATAATATCACAGAAGCCTTTTCAAAATGTATGTCATTACTGTGGAAATTTATCAAATTGAAATAAAAAAAAACACGAAGAGGAAATTTAATAAATGTAATTTTAATCTTTAGAGACAGACAGTCCAAAATGTATTGAATAGAATCACCTAGTCCTAGTGTTACGCAATGGAAATCAGTGGTTAGACTATTTTTATTGTTTTTATGTTTTTGTGAAGCTTGCATCAGCTTTACCGAAATTACACTTAAAAGTTTTCTTCGGATATTGTTCAAGAGTTTAGTTTATGAACTCGTTTGATTTCTTTTGGAATAGAGTTTTTCTTTATTGCTTTTCCAAAATGGGATTGAATTCCTCTCTCTCTCTCTCTCTCTCTCTCTCTCTCTCTCTCCTCTCTCTCTCTCTCTCTCTCTCTCTCTCTCTCTCTCTCTCTCTCTCTCTCTCTCTCTCTCTACTGTCATGGTGGCCAGTACAGTTACAACAGACAACTGAGTGAGCTCTACAGTTATTGCTGATTTCTGAGGGTTCTACAGCGCAGTTTGATTCCTCACCGTGCCAAGATTCATAGTGAGATACTGACGTCATCTTAATGTCAACAGTGCTTTTTGGGGTCTTTTTGGACTTAGTCTGCAGTTTCGAGAAAAAGCTATCTGTCAGTGGTAAAACCCCATTCGTTTGGCTGACTCGGATTTGCGCATGCGCAGTATGACGTGGGGTGACGTCATGGTTTCCCTCTCTCGTTGACGTCTCTCCAAGCCAGTGTTGCCACCTCACCTGACATCATGGACTAGCCTGGACCATCCTCTGTGGCGGATATCGAGGCCGACATAGCCATGTGTGACGAGGATGGCCAGGATATGCGGGATTGGCCTCCTCTTCCACCATGTAGACATCAGCAGCCGCCAGCTGGGATTATGTGCTCTCACCCTCATCCTCAACTACTGAACTCTGCCTCCTCTAAACGCCCCATAGACCATGAGTCTGATTCCAGCAGTGCCTCAATGTCGCCTGCTGCCAAAACGCACAAGACAGACAAGGAACTGTTCCACTTGCAGCCTTTGGCATTCCCTTGCCCTGCCCTCTTCCTCCTGCTGTACCTTTGTTGCCTCCTTCAGCTACCTCTTCATCACTCCAGTCAGCTGCACTCTCATCGCTCCCATCTGCTGCCCCAGCCTTTGCTCCCCGGGCAGATTATGTCAAGTTGGGCTTCCATGAAAACCCCTCCAGTGAAGTGAAGCTTCATTGGCTTACTGATGTCACCAAATCTTTTTGTCTCAATCGGGAGCTGGCTGAGGTGAAGATGTCTTCGGTTACATCACGCTTTGTCTAAATCTCGAGGCGTCGCAAGGACATCATTGACAGTAACGAGTGGTGATTTTCTTTCTCTATGTTGCGATATTCAGGACTTGATTGAGCGGCCCCGTAACTTCCCAACATACCTCGTTACTCGCTACCCTATTGCACTTGATCCTTCCCTTGCCAAGGAGCTACCAGGAGTGCACACTGATCGACGGTTCTTTCAGGACGGGAAGCCTATCACCCATATTGTCATCACCTGGAGTCTCCCTGAACCACCCTCACCAGTTGTTGAGTTTTCCTTTCTCCCTTGCCTCCCTTCCTGTGAATTGCGCAGAATGAAGGACGAGCAGCCTTGGTGTTTTAAATGCTGGGGTATTGGCCATATGTGCGTGGTGTGCTGCTGGCCATGACACACGCTCCTGCCCGCACTGTATACCTGCCTCATCTGCTGCTGCCGCTGCTTGTGATACTGCCTCGGGATCCACGTCTCAGCATCCGCCTGACACTTCGCAGTGGAAGTGTGTTTGGTGCAACATGCCTGGGGTCAACGTTTGGCATGGCTGTGCTAGACGGTCTCATACCACACCACCTGAGCTCGCTCCACTGCCCCCGCCACCACCCATTGCCGCACCTTCCTCTCTACATCCTGCTGACTCTGCTGACATCATTGCTCTCCGTAAGGCTGTTGCTACCCTGGAGTCCCGCTGTACAGCTCTCACAGCTCGCTTTGATACCATAGATGCCTGCATTGACAGTATGGTCACAAAGCAAGATACAATGGAAAGGACTCTCGCAAGTTTGGTCGAGTCTCATCATGTTGTTATCGACACCATCACGACTCTCACTGACAAGCTTAATAAGGTCGCCTCCCACCTTGAGAAGTTGACTGATGTGCAGCCCAGGTCTTCTTCATCCCATGCTCCGTCTGACAATGCCCCGCCCACTTCTGCCCTCAGCAAAAATAAGAATAAGATTCGCTAGTCAAATACAATATCATGCCATCTCTTGGAATGCCTTTGGAATTAGACACTCTCCTAAACTCACTGCACTTAGAACCTGTGTTTATCGCCATCATCCGCAAGTTATTTTCATACAAGAGGCTTTTCCTGGTGGTGCTCCACCAGGGGAAGAGGCTCTGATGATCACAGGGTATGTTTCATATGTGCATTATACCAGAAGAGGACTCATTACCTACATTCATTCCTCCCTACCTCACACGCTCCTTGGTTCTTCTGCACAAGTTGATATGACCTTCCAGGTCTTTTAAATCACTTTTGGGAATGGTACTCTTCGATTGTGCAATGTCTATTCTGCCCCAGGTGTGATTAATCTACCAGCCCTTCCAATACCTACAGACAGTGGAATGATCTATATGGGGGATTTTAACGCTAGACACCCCGCCCTTGGTGACTCATCTGCCACTCCCAATCGTGGTGGCAAGCCTCTGCTCGACTACATCCGCCGCTACCGCCTCACGCGCTGGGATACTGGTGGTGCCACACATGCTCATGGTGGTACTGTAGATCACATTCTCACAGCTGGCCTTGTGGTACCTGATGTTTCCTGCTCTTCTATCCCTTCTCTCTTTTCTGACCATGTTGCCCTTAGCCTGAAATACTCCATACTTCAGACTCCAGCTACCCTCCCCCATCACCGCACCCGCATCTCTATCCCTCCCAAATACTGCCCCACTTATATTTCTTTTATCTCTCACCTCCTTCCCACTTTTGATCTCCTTTCTCCAGACAGCTTATACAACTCCCTGGTGAATTCTACACATGACTTCTACACGCATTATGTTCTCAGACCACACGTTCCACGTCACCCTGAGGCCCATTCCTGGACTCTGGATCAGCGTATTTCCCAGGCGGAAAGGACAGCTGTGGATGCTGGACTCTCCTTTCAAAGACAGCCCACGCCTGACCATCTGCACCAATATCAGTTGGCGAGGGATGATCTGGTTGCCCTGCAGAAGTGCGTGCACACGGATTATTGGCAGAAATTTATGGATAATATTAACCATCAGACTGGCGCTGGGACTATGTGGCATCTTATAAGGAAGGCTGTCAAGAAGAAATCCACCTGTGCTCTACACCACAGTCTGCTTGAGTATGCTCAGGACCTCATTACTACCTGGTCAGCGCAGTCACAAACTTGCAACCTTCCCGGGAACGTTCAAGAGGCACTCTCCACCCACCGCAGTGTTCGTAACCTCCGCCTAATGGGTGCAGTACTACACACGGATGAAGAGGATGACATCCTATTCACAGAGGATGAACTACGACGTGCTCTTGCTAGGATTAAGGCTACTGCCCCTGGGGAGGATGGTCTTACATATCAAGTTTTCCGTCTTCTTCAGAAAGTTCCTGGTAACCACCTACTGCAGCTCTTCAATCTTTGCTTTTGCTTGGGGCATGTGCCCTCTGCCTGTACCAGAAGCACTATTATTCCTCTACCAAAACGTGGAACCGACAAATTTAGGCCTATCTCCCTCACCTCCTGCTTCAGCAAAGTGTTTGAACGCATCCTTCTTGCCCGGTTCATGCACCGTCTACAGGATAAGCTCTCCCCCAGTTCTTATTGTTTCCTCCCTCAACGGAGCACACATCACTGCCTCGCTGAACTCTACACCTGTCTTTCTCCCACCAGTGTGGTCGCCTTCCTGGACCTCAAATCTGCCTTTGATATAGCCAACAGGGAAATTATTCTTGACCAGCTGGTGGACTTTGGAGTTCGGGGGAGCATACTGAAATGGATACGGGGATATCTCTGCAACAGAACATCACGTGTCCTTTTTAAAGGGTCGTATAGCTCCTATGAATGGTTTGAACTGGGCACTCCTCAGGGGGGTGTGCTAAGTCCTTTTCTATTCAATATCCTTATGCATCGTCTACTCTCCCTCCTTCCTGTCATCCCCGGTACTACAGTTACCTGCTATGCGGACGACATATGCATCCACACGACCTCAACTCACGACCTTCAGCACATGCTCCATGTTTTTTGCGTGTCTGCTACCTCCTGTTTCCTTATTATCTCCCAAGAAAAAAGTAGGATTTTTACTTCACGCAACTGCAGAGCACTGCCTGCATTCACCATGGGTGGTAATGTCATCCCTCACTGCACACAGTACATGTATTTAGGTGCACCAGTCCGGATCACCTCAGCTATACCTGCACTTCAACGAATTCATCCCTTTGTGAAGAGCCTTCTTGACCGTCTGGAGCCTCGCTTTGCCCCTATCAAGTGGTTTGCCAAAAATGCTGCAGGTGTCTCCATCCCAGTGGTGAGGACCCTCTACATCCTACTGCTTCGGTCAGTGGTCGACTATCTATCTCCTGCCTTGTGTCAACTTCCTAGACCTGCTCTCGAGCCACTTGAAAAGTTCCAGAATTGAGTCATGAGATTTATCTTGGGATGTTCTCTCTCTACCCGTATTGTGAGTATGCAGTTGGAGCTCAACTTGCCCCCTCTTGTGGAGAGGATATATGCCAATGTGTCCTACTTTACTCTTAAATGTCTTCACTACCCCCTTCTTGCTCCGTACTTCTCTGCTGTCATGAGGACGTCCCTGGATCCAGACGCACCAAGGCTCCCACTTCGAGCAGGAGGTCATAGCCTTATCAGGGTGGTGAGTGACATTCTCCGTGGCATTGACATCGACCTTCCTGTGCAGGCGGCTGTCCAAGATTTACCACCCTGGCGTGTCCCCCTCCCCGCTGTCACATATACACCGACCTCGAAGGATGTCTATCTCCCCCTGCAGAGACATTTAGCTATGGAGACAATCGCTGATGTGTCCACGTCTGTCCTTTCGGCACACCTCGTCTATGTTGATGGTTTTGTGCAAGCATTTGTTATGCCTACATCAACACTGAATATTCTTGGATATTCATTACACACCTCTTATTACCCCTTCACATCTGACAAGTCATTACACTCTTCATCTCTGTTACTTTTACTTAATGTATTCTTCGTGCCCAGGCTCGGTGGGGGCAGTTTTATTTTATTTTATTTTTTGGCCCGTCCTGGTGTCACAATCATAAAAAAAAAAAAAATAAAGCAGATGGGAAGGCTGCATGTGCTGTGTTTTCCCCCACCATGGAGCCGCCTGTGCCGGCTGATTCATGGATTGGCCGTAGACTACCCACCTCGTCGAGTTCCACCTACTGTGAACTGAATGCCATCTTGGATGCCGTGGTTCTCCTCGTTCGATGACGAGTGAATGGGGTAATAATATGTGACTCCCAATCGGCTCTACATGACCTATCCTAGCCAAGATCCATCTGTGGCCGTGCTGTGGGAGATATACTATGTTGCCTCACTGCCGCTCGGGATGCTTCTCTTGTTGTGTCGTTTGTATGGACCCCCTCTCGCATTCGGCTGACTGGCAACAACACAGCGGATTGTCTTGCCAAGGCGGCCTGTATGCTGGATGGGCATGCTGTGGAAGCTGAGCCCTCCCTCCGATGCCTACATAACATCATCTACTCAGCTGGGTTTGCAATTACGGTACAGCGCAGGGATGCGGAGAGGGCCAACAGTGTGTCCATACAGCACCATGATCACTTTCTTCACAGTCGCTACAAGTATCGCAGACGTGGGTTAATGGTGCGGAAAAACAATGTAGTTAGTGCTCGGCTCAGAATGGGGGATCGGCCTTTATGGTAGGTCTCCCAGACTCTAGATATGCCACAGTACACCTCCTGTAAATTATGTGACAGTCCTAATGCTAACACTCTTGACCACTTTTGTCTTCAGTGCCCCACAGTGAGAGATGTTTTACCACGAGGTCAGAACTTAATACAGATCTGCTCGTTTTTACTTAATGATGACAACCCTGATGTTATTCTTGCTCGTTATCCTCACTTTGGTGGCCATTAATTATATTGTTATGTATATAATATTATATATTTTCTTTGTATGTTGCTTTATAATTCTGTTTTGTTTTTGTTTGTAATGTGTTTTTGTCTTCTGTGCTTGTCTGAGCTTTACTGTTGTATATAATGTACTTTGTTATTCCTGCTCATTATCCTCACTTTGGTGGCCATCAATTATATTGTTATGTACATAATATTATATATTTTCTTTGTATGTTGATGTATAATTCTGGTTTGTTTTTGTTTGTAATGTGTTTGTGTGTTCTGTGCTTCTCTGAGCTTTACTGTTGTATATAATGTACTTTGTTATTCTAGCCCGCTATCCTCACTTTGGAGGCCATTAATTATATTGCTATGTATATAATATTATATATTTTCTTTGTATGTTGTTGTATAATTTTGTTTTGTTTTTGTTTGTAATGTGTTTGTGTGTTCTGTGCTTCTCTGAGCTTTACTTTTGTATATAATGTACTTTGTGCTGCCATACTATGAGTTGTGTGTTAGTATGCAGCACTGTTTTATCAATGTGTACACCTCCCTGTAAACTATGTTCTATTCTTGGTTGTGTATCCATTTGAAGCATTATGTTGCCATTGATTCTGTGTGTGTTCATGTAATGTCTGACGCCTTGGCGCAATAAATTAATAAAATAAAAGAAAAATAAATCTCTCTCTCTCTTTCTCACACTCTCTCTCTCTCTCTTTCTCCACAACAGCTAAGATTCGCATGCATGTATGTCAGAGTTTATGCGTAGCAATATCTGGGGTGATATAGCGATATTTTATTCTATATTTAATGTATCTATTAATCCCCATAAAGGGGGTGGGCATAGATAGATAGGAGCTAATTAATTAATGCTGGATGGCCCTCCTAACTTCACACGGTGGGCTTTAACATGGGTCTTCACCTCTCGAGTCGTGTTCTATCCACTGTGCTACCAAAATCTGGCTGGAAATAGTTGACATAATAAGTTTATATTCAAACAAATCCTCTTCATGAAGGACACATAAACACGAACAACAAAAAATTTATTAAATATACGAATTTCTGTTTGGCTTTTCCAACTACTTTATACAAAAATAATCTTCCAAAAATCTTTACCGAAGATGCAATGTAAATATTAAATCGATTAGTTTCTCTTGATAGTGAAGAAAGAGTGGAGAAGAATATGTATGAGTGATGAGGGCCAAAGGGATTTCTCGCAGCAGCAAACACAATAAATTGGTACAGGTGGGTGTGTGGGTGTTGCTATGAGAAGAAGCGGCTGGGTACATCAGTTGTGAGTGATCAAGGTATATTTGATTCTAGTAAATGTGTGTCTTGACTCGGCCATCCCCTTACTTTAGGGATTACAGCCGTTGTATCTGCAAAATAATATGAAATCTTGCTCTAAAAGTCACAGTACATGTAAATAGGAACAGGTAATAATCTTCATTCATGGATGCTCGCTTTGCCTAGTAATTCAAGGACTAATTATGCAAAAGTCTTACCAAAGTTGATCTCTCCATTTGACCTACGTTTATATTTAACTTTTGGAAGATTAGAAGTGTTTGAGATTTTAGACATGCATTAGACATAATTTACACATAATTTAGGCATAGTGTAGACATGATTCAGACACCATAAACATAATTTAGTCAAAATAAGTAGGTAAGGGTCTTCTGCACTGAGTATTGAACGATGATCTTTAACTATGAAATTTAAGCATCAGCCTATTAAGCCTAGAGAGTCCATAGATTATCAACTTCATGATGAAATGATGAAATCTAAATCCAAGAATCCTCATAGAATTAGCCAAATGACTGACAAACGTATGCACTCGCATAAATTGAGATATACACTATATGGTAATTTTCCTAGTAAATTACAAGTCTAAAAAACCTATGAACGTACAACCCAGATTTTTGTGAAAGCATCCTAAGATCCCTCTCAAGCTACATATAATATGAGAGCATAAAATAAGATTTGGGAAAAAATGAACTTAATGGGAACGTTTATTAGCGACGAATCCATTTTGGCGGAAATGAAGATGATAAATAAAATGAAGTGAACCAAAGAGCTGCTCATTTAACATCAAAAGGAAACCCACTTTTATGGAGCGTTATGAAGTGTGGTTCCTGGAACTCAAAAAAAAAAAAATTCCCAATGGCATAGTAATAAGGAGATAATATGCATACAGAGTTGGTGAAACAGAGGAACAGAAAAAGACAGTGACACATATAACTGTTTATTTCAATATGTTTAGTTTGTAAAATATATAGAAAAGCTTGTATAATATTTGTAAGCTGCATGTCCTCTATAAACAATGAAGACAGATATCTAAAGGTAAACGAATAATCAATAAGGTAAGCTTAACAAAGATTAGTTTTATATATATATATATATATATATATATATATATATATATATATATATATATATATATATATATATATATATATATATATATATATATATATATATATATATATATATATATATATATATATATATATATATATATATATATATATATATATATATATATATATATATATATATATATATATATATATATATATATATATATATATATATATATATATATATATATATATATATATATATATATATATATATATATATATATATATATATATATATATATATATATATATATATATATATATATATATATATATATATATATATATATATATATATATATATATATATATATATATATATATATATATATATATACATACAAATAAGCACATTACATATGTGAAAACATAAATCAATTTTTTACCCCGACCGGGATTCGAACCTAGGACTTATGATTACTAAGTCAAGGCGCTACCACTACACCACAGAAGGTTAAAAGGAATCCAACCTTATAGCTTATATCTGCTATACTTAGGAATGAACGCATTCTAACTGAATGCCACTATGTTCATATTACAGATTCCCCAACCTCACTCGTGGCTTCATTTTAGCATTTAATTCAATTCCCAATCTCATTCGGGCCATGAAATAACCAATTAAGCACATTACATCTGTGAAAACATGAATCATTTATTACCCCGACCGGGACTCGAACCTAGGACTTATGATTACTAAGTCAAGGCACTACCACTACACCACAGAAGGTTAAAAGGAATCCAACCTTATAGCTTATATCTGCTATGCTTAGGAATGAATGCATTCTAACTGAATGCCACTATGTTCATATTACAGATTCCCCAACCTCACTCGTGGCTTCATTTTAGCATTTAATTCAATTCCCAATCTCATTCGGGCCATGAAATAACCAATTAAGCACATTACATATGTGAAAACATGAATCATTTTTTACACCGACCGGGACTCGGACCTAGGACTTATGATTACTAAGTCAAGGCGCTACCACTACACCACAGAAGGTTAAAAGGAATCCAACCTTATAGAATATATCTGCTATACTTAGGAATGAACGCACTCTAACTTAATGCCACTATGTTCATATTACAGATTCCCCAACCTCACTCGTGGCTTCATTTTAGCACTTAATTCAATTCCCAATCTCATTCGGGCCATGAAATAACCAATTAAGCACATTACATATGTGAAAACATGAATCATTTTTTACCCCGACCGGGATTCGAACCTAGGACTTATGATTACCAAGTCAAGGCGCTACCACTACACCACAGAAGGTTAAAAGGAATCCAACCTTATAGCTTATATCTGCTATACTTAGGAATGAACGTATTCTAACTGAATGCCACTATGTTCATATTACAGATTCCCCAACCTCACCCGTGGCTTCATTTTAGCATTTAATTCAATTCCCAATCTCATTCGGGCCATGAAATAACCAATTAAGCACATTACATATGTGAAACCATGAATCATTTTTTACCCCGAATGGACTCGAACCTAGGACTTATGATTACTAAGATAAGGCGCTACCACTACACCACAGAAGGTTAAAAGGAATCCAAACATATAGCTTATATCTGCTATACTTTGGAATGAACGCATTCGAACTGAATGCCACAATGATCATATTACAGATTCCCCAACCTCACTCGTGGCTTCATTTTAGCATTTAATTCAATTACCAATCTCATTCGGGCCATGAAATAACCAATTAAGCACATTAGATATGTGAAAACTTGAATAATTTTTTACCCCGACCGGGACTCGATCCTAGGACTTATTATTACTAAGTCAAGGCGCTACCACTACACCACAGAATGTTAAAAGGAATCTAACCATATAGCTTATATCTGCTATACTTAGGAATGAACGCATTCTAACTGAATGCCACTATGTTCACATTAGAGATTACCTAACCTCACTCGTGGCTTCATTTTAGCATTTACTTCTATTCCCAATCTCATTCGGGCCATGAAATAACCAAATAAGCACATTACCTATGTGAAAACATAAATCATTTTTTACCCCGACTGGGACTCGAACCTAGGACTTATGATTACTAAGTCAAGGCGCTACCACTACACCACAGAAGGTTAAAAGGAATCCAACATTATAGCTTGTATCTGCTATACTTAGGAATGAACGCATTCTAACTGAATGCCACTATGTTCATATTACAGATTCCCCAACCTCACTCGTGGCTTCATTTTATCTTTTAATTCAATTCTCAATCTCATTCGGGCCATTGTTGTTGTTGTTGGATGTTCACCCTTGAGGGTGAGCGGACCTTCCACTGTGGCCCGCAGGTGGGGGGATCGGGCCATGAAATAACCAATTAAGCACATTACATAAGTGAAAACATGAATCATTTTTTACACCGACCGGGTCTCCAACCTAGGAATTATGATTACTAAGTCAAGGCGCTACCACTACACCAAAGAGGGTTAAAAGGAATACAACCTTATAGCTTATATCTGCTATACTTAGGAATGAACGCATTCTAACTGAATGCCGCTATGTTCATATTACAGATTCCCCAACCTCACTCCTGGCTTCATTTTAGCATTTAATTCAATTTCCAATCTCATTCGTGCCATGAAATAACCAATTAAGCACATTACATATGTGAAAACATGAATCATTTTTTACACCGACCGGGACTCGAACCTAGGACTTATGATTACTAAGTCAAGGTGCTACCACTACACCACAGAAGGTTAAAATGAATCCAACCTTATAGCTTATATCTGCTATGCTTAGGAATGAACGCATTCTAACTGAATGCCACTATCTTCATATGAAAGATTCCCTATCTCACTCGTGGCTTCATTTTAGCATTTAATGCAATTCTCAATCTCATTCGGGCCATGAAATAACCAATTAAGCACATTACATATGTGAAAACATGAATCATTTTTTACCCCGACCGGGACTCGAACCTAGGACTTATGATTACTAAGTCAAGGCGCTACCACTACACCACAGAAGGTTAAAAGGAATCCAACCTTATAGCTTATATCTGCTATACTTAGGAATGAACGCATTCTAACTGAATGCCACTATGTTCATATTACAGATTCCTCAACCTCACTTATGGTTTCAATTTAGCATTTAATTCAATTCCCAATCTCATTCGGGCCATGAAATAACCAATTAAGCACATTACATTTGTGAAAAAATGAATCATTTTTTACCCCGAATGGGACTCGAACCTAGGACTTATGATTACTAAGTCAAGGCGGTACCACTACACCACAGAAGGTTAAAAGGAATCCAATCTTATAGCTTATATCTGCTATACTTAGGAATGAACGCATTCTAACTGAATGCCACTATGCTCATATTACAGATTCCCCAACCTCACTCGTGGCTTCATTTTAGCATTTAATTCAATTCCCAAACTCATTCGGACCATGAAATAACCAATTAAGCACATTCCATATGTGAAAACATGAATCAATTTTTACCCCGACCGGGACTCGAAACTAGGACTTATGATTACTAAGTCAAGACGCTACCACTACACCACAGAAGGTTAAAAGGAATCCAACCTTATAGCTTATATCTGCTATACTTAGGAATGAACGCATTCTAACTGAATGCCACTATTTTCATATTGCAGATTCCCCAACCTCACTCGTGGCTTCATTTTAGCATTTAATTCAATTCCCAATCTCATTCGGGCTATGAAATAACCAATTAAGCACATTACATATGTGAAAACATGAATCATTTTTTACCCTGACCGGGACTCGAACCTAGGACTTATGATTACTCAGTCAAGGCGCTATCACTACACCACAGAAGGTTAAAAGGAATCCAACCTTATAGCTTATATCTGCTATACTTAGAAATGAGCTCATTCTAACTGAATGCCACTATGTTCATATTACAGATTCCGCAACCTCACTCGTGGCTTCATTTTAGCATTTAATTCAATTCCCAAACTCATTCGGGCCATGAAATAACCAATTAAGCACATTACATATGTGAAAACATGAATCATTTTTTACCCCGACCGGGACTCGAAACTAGGACTTATGATTACTAAGTCAAGGCGCTACCACTACACCACAGAAGGTTAAAAGGAATCCAACCTTATAGCTTATATCTGCTATACTTAGGAATGAACGCATTCTAACTGAATGCCACTATGTTCATATTACACATTCCCCAACCTCACTCGTGGCTTCATTTTATTATTTCATTCAATTCCCAATCTCATTCGGGCTATGAAATAAACAATTAAGCACATTTCCTATGTGAAAACATGAATCATTTTTTACCCCGACCGGGACTCCAACATAAGAATAATGATTGATAAGTCAAGGCGCTATCACTACACCACAGAAGGTTAAAAGGAATCCAACCTTATAGCTTATATCTGCTATACTTAGGAATGAACGCATTCTAACTGAATGCCATTATGTTCATATTACAGATTCCCCAACCTCACTCGTGGCTTCATTTTAGCACTTAATTCAATTCCCAATCTCATTCGGGCAATGAAATAACCAATTAAGCACATTACATATGTGAAAACATGAATAATTTTTTACCCCGACCTGGACTCGAACCTAGGACTTATGATTACTAAGCCAAGGTGCTACCACTACACCACAGAAGTTTAAAAGGAATCAAACCTTATAGCTTATATCTGCTATGCTTAGGAATGAATGCATTCTAACTGAATGCCACTATTTTCATATTACAGATTCCCCAACCTCACTCGTGGCTTCATTTTAGCACTTAATTCAATTCCCAATCTCATTCGGGCAATGAAATAACCAATTAAGCACATTACATATGTGAAAACATGAATCATTTTTTACCCCGACCGGGACTCAACCTAGGACTTATGATTACTAAGTCAAGGCGCTACCACTACACCACAGAAGGTTAAAAGGAATCCAACCTTATAGCTTATATCTGCTATACTTAGGAATGAACGCATTCTAACTGAATGCCAATATGTTCATATTACAGATTCCCCAACCTCACTCGTGGCTTCATTTTAGCATTTAATTCAATTCCCAATCTCATTCGGGCCATGAAATAACCAATTAAGCACATTACATATGTGAAAACATGAATCATTTTTTACCCCGACAGGGATTCCAATGTAGGACTTATGATTACTAAGTTAAGGCACTACCACTACACCACAGAAGGTTAAAAGGAATCCAACCTTATAGCTTATATCTGCTATACTTAGGAATGAACGCATTCTAACTGAATGCCACTATGTTCATATTACAGGTTCCCCAACCTCACCCGTGACTTCATTTTAGCATTTAATTTAATTCCCAATCTCATTCGGGCCATGAAATAACCAATTAAGCACATTACATATGTGAAAACATGAATCATTTTTTACCCCGACCGGGACTCGAACCTAGGACTTATGATTACTAAGTCAAGGCGCTACCACTACACCACAGAAGGTTAAAAGGATTCCAACCTTATAGCTTATATCTGCTATACTTAGGAATGAACGCATTCTAACTGAATACCACTATGTTCATATTACAGATTCCCCAACCTCACTCGTGGCTTCATTTTAGCATTTAATTAAATTCCCAATCTCAATCGGGCCATGAAATAACCAATTAAGCACATTACATATGTGAAAACATGAATCATTTTTTACCCCGACCGTGACTCGAACCTAGGACTTATGATTACTAAGTCAAGGCGCTACCACTACACCACAGAAGGTTAAAAGGAATCCAACCTTATAGCTTATATCTGCTATACTTAGGAATGAACTCATTCTAACTGAATGCCACTATGTTCATATTACAGATTCCCTAACCTCACTAGTGGCTTCATTTTAGCATTTAATTCAATTCCCAATCTCATTCGGGCCATGAAATAACCAATTAAGCACATTACATATTTGAAAACATGAATAATTTTTTACCTCGACCCGGACTCGAACCTAGGACTTATGATTACTAAGTCAAGGCGCTACCACTACACCACAGAAGGTTAAAAGGAATCAAACCTTATAGCTTATATCTGCTATACTTAGGAATGAATGCATTCTAACTGAATGCCACTATGCTCATATTACAGATTCCCCAACCTCACTCGTGGCTTCATTTTAGCACTTAATTCAATTCCCAATCTCATTCGGGCAATGAAATAACCAATTAAGCACAAAACATATGTGAAAACATGAATCATTTTTTACCCCGACCGGGACTCAAATTAGGACTTATGATTACTAAGTCAAGGCGCTACCACTACACCACAGAAGGTTAAAAGGAATCCAACCTTATAGCTTATATCTGCTATACTTAGGAATGAACGCATTCTAACTGAATGCCAATATGTTCTTATTACAGATTCCACAACCTCACTCGTGGCTTCATTTTAGCATTTACTTCAATTCCCAATCTCATTCGGGCCATGAAATACCCAATTAAGCACATTACCTATGTGAAAACATGAATCATTTTTTACCCCGACTGGGACTCGAACCTGGGACTTATGATTACTAAGTCAAGGCGCTACCACTACACCACAGAAGGTTAAAAGGAATCCAACCTTATAGCTTGTATCTGCTATACTTAGGAATGAACGCATTCTAACTGAATGCCACTTTGTTCATATTACAGATTCCCTAACCTCACTCGTGGTTTCAATTTAGAATTTAATTCAATTCCCAATCTCATTCGGGCCATGAAATAACCAATTAAGCACATTACATATGTGAAAACCTGAATCATTTTTTACCCCGACCGGGACTCGAACCTAGGACTTATGATTACTAAGTTAAGGCGCTACCACTACACCACAGAAGGTTAAAAGGAATCCAACCGTATAGCTTATATCTGCTATACTTAGGAATGAACGCATTCTAACTGAATGCCACTATGTTCATATTACAGATTCCCCAACCTCACTCGTGGCTTCATTTTAGCATTTAATTCAATTCCCAATCTCATTCGGGCAATGAAATAACCAATTAAGCACATTACATATGTGAAAACATGAATCATTTTTTACCCCGACCAGGACTCGAACCTAGGACTTATGATTACTAAGTCAAGGCGCTACCACTACACCACAGAAGGTTAAAAGGAATCCAACCTTATAGCTTATATCTGCTATACTTAGGAATAAACGCATTCTAACTGAATGCCACTATGTTCATATTACAGATTCCCCAACCTCACTCGTGGCTACATTTTAGCATTTAATTCAATTCCCAATCTCATTCAGACCATGAAATAACCAATTAAGCACATTACATATGTGAAAACATGAATAATTTTTTACCCCGACCGGGACTCGAACCTAGGACTTATTACTAAGTCAAAGCGCTATCACTACACCACAGAAGGTTAAAAGGAAACCAACCTTATAGCTTATATCTGCTATACTTAGGAATGAACGCATTCTAACTGAATGCCAATATGTTCATATTACAGATTCCCCAACCTCACTCGTGGCTTCATTTTAGCATTTAATTCAATTCCCAATCTCATTCGGGCCATGAAATAACCAATTAAGTACATTACATATGTGAAAACATGAATCATTTTTTACCCCGACCGGGCCTCGAACATAGGACTTATGATTACTAAGTCAAGGTGCTACCACTACTCCACAGAAGGTTAAAATGAATCCAACCTTATAGCTTATATCTGCTATACTTAGGAATGAACGCATTCTAACTGAATGCCACTATGTTCATATTAAAGATTCCCCAACCTCACTCGTGGCTTCATTTTAGCATTTAATTCAATTCCCAATCTCATTCGAGCCATGAAATAACCAATTAAGCACATTACATATGTGAAAACATGAATCATGTTTTACCCCGACCGGGACTCGAACGTAGGACTTATGATTACTAAGTCAACTCACTACCACTACACCACAGAAGGTTAAAAGGAATCCATCCTTATAGCTTATATCTGCTATACATAATAATGAACGCATTCTAACTGAATGCCACTATGTTCATATTACAGATTCCCCAACCTCACTCGTGGCTTCATTTTAGCATTTACTTCAATTCCCAATCTCATTCGGGCCATGAAATAACCAATTAAGCACATTACCTATGTGAAAACATGAATCATTTTTTACCCCGACCGGGACTCGAACCTAGGACTTATGATTACTAAGTCAAGGCGCTACCACTACACCACAGAAGGTTAAAAGGAATCCAACCTTATAGCTTGTATCTGCTATACTTAGGAATGAACGCATTCTAACTGAATGCCACTTTGTTCATATTACAGATTCCCTAACCTCACTTGTGGCTTCAATTTAGAATTTAATTCAATTCCCAATCTCATTCGGGCCATGAAATAACCAATTAAGCACATTACATATGTGAAAACATGAATCATTTGTTACCCCGACCGGGACTCGAACCTAGGACTTATGATTACTAAGTTAAGGCGCTACCACTACACCACAGAAGGTTAAAAGGAATCCAACCTTATAGCTTATATCTGCTATACTTAGGAATGAACGCATTCTAACTGAATGCCACTATGTTCATATTACAGATTCCCCAACCTCACTCGTGGCTTCATTTTAGCATTTAATTCAATTCCCAATCTCATTCGGGCAATGAAATAACCAATTAAGCACATTACATATGTGAAAACATGAATCATTTTTTACCCCGACCAGGACTCGAACCTAGGACTTATGATTACTAAGTCAAGGCGCTACCACTACACCACAGAAGGTTAAAAGGAATCCAACCTTATAGCTTATATCTGCTATACTTAGGAATGAACGCATTCTAACTGAACGCCACTATGGTCATATTACAGATTCCCCAACCTCACTCGTGGCTTCATTTTAGCATTTAATTCAA
>JAXCGZ010006243.1:45000-54673 GCA_037179515.1 Halocaridina rubra | reverse complement strand
TTGTTGAAAAGATTTGTCTATAAAGTATTGGGTTACTATTACACGCCAATTAGGAGAGAACGAACAGGGAAAAATTACTCTTATTTTTTCCCCGGTGTTATAACGAGCTGAGGATATAATATTGAAGAGATAAAGATTTCATAGTGAGATGATACAAGATATCCCAAGGTTGTCTTTTTACTCTGGTAATAATAAATACTTGTTTTTCTTTTCATTAGATTAATAAAAAATCCTTTTATTTTCCTCAGGTAGTAATAAGCACGTGCCTTCTACTCTGGCAAGTAAAAAAATCCCACATTTTTTACTTTGGTAAAAATAAATCCATGTTTTTCTTTTCTTCTCTAGGATAATAAAATAAAACATGCTTGGTAGAAATAAAAAAATGACTTTTATTCTCAAATGAATCATACAAAAAGACATCACTATAGTAGAACTTCCAAATACCCCACATATTTAACAAACAGTTGACTGATGAGAAAGCTACTAATCTACTCTTTCTCAGGTAACATTTCATAAGAAAATCCAATAAGATAAGAGGTTTTTTTAGGGGGCTTAGATAATGAGTGGAGGTAGCTCAGTGGTAAGAGCACGCAAATAAAGAAGTGACGAGACTGATTTTCACGAGTTCGATCCCACCGTGGGGTATTTAGAAAGATATCCAAACTTAATCCCCAAACTCCATTTTCTCTGTGACCACCCCCTTCAAATGGAGAACAATTATGAAATATGAAACCACAAAAAAAGTTATAAAGTAGCTAGTGTCAATAATACAAAAAAAAAAATAATTATCGTCTGATTATTTTCCTTTATTTACTTAATTATATATTTATTAATTTCATCGCTTCATTATTATTTATTTACGTATTTAATATATTTATTTCTTTATTAGCTTATTTATTTTCTATTTTCTTTTGTGTTTTCTTTTCCTCTGAACGTTGAGTTTCATCCTGTTTCTGTGTAAACAATTTGAAAAATTAAGCAGTATATTAATAGTACGTGAATATACAAATAAATTCATAAATAACTAAGTTCCCTGATTATGGAAAAATGTGTTTTTAAAATCCATCCAACAGATCATTATACCTGTCCAATCCTCTCCAATTATATTCGAAAAAATGCTTACAAATATGGATTCATATGAAATGTTACCTGAACATTCATAAACATATGTCATAATATGAAACAGTTCAATCACAAGACACTCATACACATAAAAATCATATTATGTAATGATATGTACACAGACTTTCCATATATATACATA
Organism: Halocaridina rubra; assembly: GCA_037179515.1. Taxonomy (NCBI): domain Eukaryota; kingdom Metazoa; phylum Arthropoda; class Malacostraca; order Decapoda; family Atyidae; genus Halocaridina; species Halocaridina rubra. The sequence goes on along the minus strand of JAXCGZ010006243.1, from coordinate 53,409 downwards.
CAAGGACTATCATTATCAGGTAAAAAAAAGACTATATTTATCATTTACAAGTGTATCTTTAAGACTATACCATAATCTGACACCAACACTCACTTATTTGAAGACCACGTAAGGCGATGTTATTTTAGGAATAATATGCAACTGGAATATGTATTTTCTAAACATTTCTTTCTGCTTTTTACATTAGAATAGTTACGTTATATCTATATCCATAAGACTAAAAATTATCATAGAGGTTATTATATCAGCTGATTATTATGAACGAAATTTCTAATATCTTACAAACAACAACAAAAGATATAGGAAACTTAGAACAAGTAACCCCAAAATTCTTGTTTATAAGGGATTAAAAGATTTAAAAATAAAGCGGAAGAACTTCAGTAATAATGAATAAAAGTTTAATCATTAATATAGAGAAAACTATTGAACGAAGGATTTCTTTTTTCTTGTTATGTTTTTTTTTAATTTTGATATTCGTATTAAAAAGGTAATATGGGAGTTTGAGTCGTGTATGCATACAAATAATCCTTGAATGAAATTATCCGTTTTCACTGCTGCATTAAAACAACTATTTGGATAATTATAGTGGAAAAAAATATAAATATACTGAAAGATCACTATTCATTTTATAAACAAAAAGGAAAAGCTTAGTATTACATTATGAGGCATTGGTACCATTTATCGCTTCATGTCATTTGGAATGTAGACTAATAATCCCTGAAATCAGCAGGTTGATCCTGTGTCTTTTATTCTTTTTTTTATTATTACATAAGTACATTGGAGAAGGTAAGCATCTGGAAAGGCTTTAGCCATATCACTATTCATGTTTTTATATTTTCTCAAAAACGTCTAACTTCCTTTATCAAAGATTAAGAATGTTATTCAAATTAGTCTTCTGCTGAGGACTGAGAATTCAATTTAATGTCATGTTTGTCTAGAGATTAAAAAGTATTTACTGTATTGCCCAGTCTCACATACAGAATACTAAATATTTAATTCAGTCTTGTTTCCTCTACACAGGATTAAGGATTTAACTCAGCCTATTTTCTGTTATAGAAGATTAAGACTTTAATTGAATATTTAGTCTCTTCTTTGGAAGATTAAGGATTCATTTTAGTCAAGTCTCCTTTATAAAAGATCAAAAATTCAATATAATGCTTAGTCTCTTCTACAAAAGATATTTCAATTCAATGTCTAATTTCTTCTGTAGAAGATTGATAACATAATTAAGTCTCTGCTATAGAGGATTAAAAAGTATTATAGCGTATTTTCAAATTATAGATGATTAAGAATTTAATCTGGTCTACTCTCTGCTATAGAAGACTGAATATTTAATTCAGTCTAGTGTCCTCTATAGACGATGAAGATTTGATAGTGTCTGGTTTCCTCACTAAAACATTCTTTATTTCAGTGACTGGTCTCTTCTATAAAAGTAAAGAAATTTACTCTAAAATTTAATCTCCTTCACAGAAGATTAAGAATATATTTCGTCTATTTATAAGCCCTGGAATAAGATTAAAACTCAAGCTTCAATTATACTAATGTGTTCAAATAAGGTTGGAGATGATGCTGAACATCATACTTAACTTAATATATCTTGATGCCGAGAGCCAATAGTTTCCTTTGAAACTGTTTGATAGTGCTGTACAAAAGCACCATTTCAGTACCTTTGGCTGCTTAATCATATATATAAGTAATTATAAGAAATAATATTCCCTATAAAAAAAATTCTCAAACACACACTTTGGCCTCATGAAATCACTATCAAATTATTAGCAAGGCAAGGAGTGAGCTACCAAGTTTTCACTCAAGATTGACTTGTGCTTATTCTTAGGAAATATGGAATTGGTTCAGTCTAGAATAATCATATATCATACAAATATACAAACACTAACTGCCTTGTTAACGAGTCACTGCATTTAAAACTGCAGTGATTACTACAACCATGACACCTCCCCGTTTCATTAGGAGTCCAAAAACTTTGCGTCAGGAGAGACTGTGTTTACTCCCTAACTCACTGTTGAACTAATGAACATTCATAGGATATTCTTGAAGTTGTGGTTCTTTTCGGCCCTCACGGTAGATACATTTACAGACTAGCTAAAAACATGGATTATTTTCCTTCAAGAAGGTTCTCTATATTTGGCAGTGTTTTTCAAGGATCCATAAAAGAAGTAAATATGTTTTTTTTTTCTCTCTGTTCATATATATTCACTTGCAGTAAATACATGAGTATATATGACCTTTCACATTACATATATTTTTGTTTGATTATTGTAATAACTCAAAATGAGATCAGGATGTGACCGTCTAGGAGAGAAGAGACCACTGTTATCGTATGAAATGACGAAAAACAAATATTGAGAGTAAATAACAAACCTCATTTTTTTTTGCTACATTAGACAAACGATTAACAAAAACAATTCGATATCGCAATTAAATGAGTAAATAGTAAAAAAAGAAAAAGAAAATGAAAAAGGCAAAAGTAGTATAATTATAACGACGTATTTGCTTTCTTTATAAACCAGCGTATGAAAATTTTTATCAAACCTATGCGATCCGATTTTCACATAATTTAGATGAAAATCATATTGATCTCTTAACTTCTCAGCCATTTTCGCGCTGGTGTTTCTGTTGAAATGGAGATAAGGCTAGTTATAGAGGGGAGGTAATTAGTAAAACAATTACAAAAAATCTTTGATTGAAGCACCTTTGGTATAGATTATCCTAGAATATGGTGAAAATACTTAATCTAACATTATAGGAGAAATACAATGAGCACTGAAGGACTTCCCGAAGATGTAACTGATGATTTGATATTGATTCATTTTAGTTATATAAATTTTTTTTTGTGGTATATTGATGGCAATCCAGAAACATAAATCACTATTCACCGGAAAAAAATTATATTAGGGTGCTCATAATATTTCTGCCAAGGAAATCACGCACAACCAACATGTAAAATGTTTACAAACTTTGATGCAAGTAGATTTCATCTTATTTATAGATATCTCATGTTTTCTCTTATTTTTTGGAGCACTTAATACCATGAAGACATCAATGCCTTTATTTCCAATTATTTTCTATATCTTATTATATCATTTGAAATGTGTTTCCTACTTTAGCAGTTATTAATGCCTTTAGCTTTAGTAATATGTGAACTTGTTTCATCGTTACAAAAATTTCGTCATCAAAATTATGATGATTATTTAGTCATTTACCTAATTTTTCTTCATTTTCTTTAAAATTTAAATATGATTTCCACTACACTCGTTTCCTTACATTTTTGAGCTCAAAAGGCAGCTATATCAAAACTTCAATCGAAAAATTTTCACCTAAGGTCCCGTAATCTTAGCACCAGGACTCTTTGCTCTCTCCTAATTTAAAGTTGGCCATTGGATTAATGGCCTCGTGGGTATCCTGTGAGTCCTTTGGCAGAAGACCTTCTTGACTACCCTGAGTTCCCGGATCTGCAAAAGTAACGGTAGGAGAATGCGCGTTAGGTCCTGAAGGATTCTTGTCTGCCGAGCTGGAGGATTCTGCAGCAGGATCTCTTGTAGGAGACTTTTTCTCGGGGGTCGATTGGAGGGAATACCTCTTTGGCTGGCGAGGTACATTGAAGTCATATTCGCTGTCCTCTTCTTCGTCTGAGTCTCTGTGATATATGTTTTTCAGTTTTTCAAAGCGAGGACCCCAGTTGTCATTAGTGTCGAACACGTTCTCGTTGTCTGAGGACGATCCTGTAATAACAAAACAAGCAAACAAGTGAGTGACTGAGAGGAAAATAAATTGAGTTGGTGAAAGATAAAGTAAGTGAATAAATAACTAGAAACCAAATTAAAAAAAATAAATTACTAAATACTTGCATGTCTACATAAATGGGTAAATTAATGGCTATATATATATAAATCAATAAACAAACAAATAAATAATATTAAAATAGATAAACAAAAATAACCAAATACACAAAACAATATAAACTAATTAATAAAAAAATCATATAAACATTATGAATAGGCTAGCAAAATATACTCTGTTTTATCACTTACTCCTATGGAAGTCTCAAGGTCAAATCAAAAGCCTAGGGTCTGATTTCGTAAACAGTATAAACCTAGGATACCATATTGTTAGTTAGCTAGACACACACAAATGGATTTCATATACGCATCTGACGCGGTTCTGTGTATGGCTAGGATCCCCCCTATGGGGGATCCAAACCATACACAGAACTGCGTCAGATGCGTTTATGAAATCCATTTCTGTATGTCTAGCTAGCTAATAATATGGTATCCTAGGCTTACACTGTTAAAAAAATCGGGCTAGAACACTTTAGTTACCTGATCCGATCGAAGACAATGAAGCAATGGACATCTCGTCACCTTCAAAGCAGTAATGACGAACGTCATCATACTCTGATGGTTCTTTGTCCACCTTTTGAGGAGAAAAACATTATATAAAGAGATTAAAAGCCTCATAAAAAGATTAAAACAATAATTGCAGTTTAGGTGTACTTTCTTGCCAGCAAATATTTACATGACATTGCATATACCATGTATAAACACAGTATTAAATGTTATTTATATTTACTTTGTTATATGTAGATTACATTATTATGTATATCTGCGTAAATGCAAAAGCCTAAATCCTTCTGTTATCAAGGGTGATTCAGTCCACTTACACTTCCACTCACCAGAAATCTTTCCCTTTCCAGTTTGTCTCATTCAGTGCTAACATACCCAGCTTTTTTCTCGCAATTACACTACCAATAACCTCTCTATCTTTTCATTTTATCCACACAACCGCACATTCAAACACCTAATAACTAGCATTTGAAATAAGTTTTCCTACCAAAACCTACCTCCTACGCCTTCACTTTTCGCGGGAAGAAAATACTACTGGGGTTGGGTAATTCGGTGCCTTTATTTGTCATAATCCTAGTTATTTAACTGAAGCGGAAGCCCACTGCTTATTTATAGTCAGTCTTTACATCCACACCAGCAACGTGTGATTTGTAAATACAAAGCAGTGAAAAAGTATCTAAAACTTGCAAATAACAAGAATTTCCATTACTAACTTGTTTCTTAACCGGGTGTGAACCAAGTTGACTAACCTAACCCAAGCTAATATATAAAGATATATTTTTTCCTTATTGAAAGAAACATTATCCTTAAAGTTTTAATATCTCAAATTCTCATTTTATACCATTATTTGAGCAGAAATAAATAAGTAAATTAAGAGGTATAAATATTGTTCACCTTTTTGATGTGGTGGTCTATAAAGTCTTTATATTTTGCATATTAGTTAATTTATAACTCTTTAACTCATATTTTTCCTGCTTTAGAAATCCAAGCGTCTGTCCGACCAACACAAGTTTCTCGTGGCGGGTGTGTTTACCTTCGAGAGTAAAAGCTCGAATACTATACGACTTTAACTCTTTTTATTCTTAATCATTCAACTGATCTCTAGTAGTTCATATGTAAGCAGTAAACTCTTTCTTTATTTTTAATAAAATGAAAATATTATATAAGAGCTATAAATATTTTGTTCACCAATAAGGTATAGCTGTCTATATAGTCTCCCGTGTTACGAGTAAAGCTTTACTTGATGACCATTAGTTAAATTTGGCTCACCTTTTTAATGTAGTCGTCAAGAAAATCTCCAATGCTTAGACCCTCAGGCATTTTGGCCAATGGAGCTTTTGTAGCCCGCGCGTCCTCAGTGACATCTGGAAGCCTTCGATTAATTTCTCCTGGTAATAAAGAAAGTGACATCTTTAAATAGCTCTTTCTATTTCTTTGAAGATAATTTCTGATTACGACGAAAAATGTTCTATTTCTTTTAAGATAAGATTTCAAAGTAAAGATATTAATATTAGTCTCCATAAACCCTTTATTGATTTTAAGATCAATTATAATGAAATTAGCAATAAATACAAAGAAAAAACAACTGATTCATCTAACTTCTTAATAAGTATGGAACTTAGAGACAATTTTTGTTTCTCACTCATTATTTTCAGTCATGAAAACTGATGAATCGGTAAATGAATGAAAAATATCACGTGAATTGGGAACTATATTTTTCTATAAGAGTTTTTGTGGCTCTTTAGAGATCATTTCTTTTTATATTTCATTGTTTCCATACATGAAAACTGTTCATTTGCTTGATTACCAACAAATCAAATTATAATGGCAGTGTTAATTTTTATTCTTCTGCAGGTTAATCTTATTCAGTATGCAAGACATCAAGTTGCATTGGAAATTATATTTTTCATATAGAGCAAAATATATCTTGTAAAAGTATTTTTCTTTCTCTCTTATCAATTTCATTCTTGGAAACTATTTATTTAGTTAAATATAAAAGATATATTGTCTTTCTACATACTAAATGGTAAGTTTTAGATATATTATCTTTTTCTCTATTATTTTTATACTAGAAAAAATGTTGATTAATAAACTAATAAAAAAAATCAAAATATACTTGAAGTTTTAGTTTCCTATAGAGTAGATTTATGACTCTTAGAGATAATTACTCTTTCTTTTCATCTAGTATTTTTATTCTTAAAAAAGTGTCATTTTTTATTTAATTACTTTTATTCTTAATAGAGTGAAAATCTAGTTAATTACTGATAAAGTTTATTTGTTTTCATGATTATATTTCCCAATGAAGCCGATTCAACGCAGTGATATATTAAAAAATACACTCACACAGTTCCCGCTTTTAAGCCCTAATTTTTTTAAATACTATCTTCACAAGCAATATGAAAGAGCACTGCAGAAAAAGTAACACATGTCAAATCATCCAAATTAACTCCAAACAAAGACTAAACGCATCCAAAAGCAGTTAGAAAAAACATATTTTTTAAAAGAATTATTTAAAGATACTTACTTCAAGCTTATAATAAACTAATTAGACAAGCTGCTCAAGAAGATATTAGAAGCTTCATTATAATGGTAAAGAGTGATATGCATGCTTGAAAAACGTGCAAATACTGTGTTATTATTATGTACAATACATTTTATATACATTGTCAGTCATTGAAATAAGTTGACATACCTGATAAGAGGTGATAATGGTTATACAGTGTAGTATATTAGGACTCAATAGACTACATATGCCTCATTGTTACCGTTATCATTATGGCAATAGTAATTATTATCGAGATTATGAAATATAATCAAAGGCTTGTAATTCAGTATGAAGTGCACTAGCCTAAGCAGAAGAGGCAGAGCAAAGTTAGATAGATAATAGATAGTTAGATAAATATTTAGATAGCTATCTATCTATCTCTCTAGCCAGCTAGCTAGATAGATAGATAGATAAATAGATAGATACAAAGAGAGTGAAAGAGAGGAATATAGAAAGCGATAGAGATAGATAGATAGATAGATTTACAAATAGATAGATACATAGATAGATAGATAGATAGATAGATAGATAGATAGATAGATAGATAGATAGATAGATAGATAGATAGATAGATAGATAGATAGATAGATAGATAGATAGATAGATAGATGGATGGATGGATGGATGGATGGATGGATGGATGGATGGATGGATGGATGGATAGATAGATAGATAGATAGATAGATAGATAGATAGATAGATAGATAGATAGATAGATCGATAGATCGATAGATAGATAGATAGATAGATAGATAGATAGATAGATAGATAGATAGATAGATAGATAGATAGATAGATAGATAGATAGATAGATAGATAGATAGATAGATTTTAAAATCTTTTCTTCAGAATATAATAAGGTTCTAGGAGAAAGTTAAGAAAAATTACCAGTGGAAACAGTAATTGGTATAGCTCAATGGAAAAGGCAGTTAAGTTATGCATATTGCTTCAACGTGTTATATAATTCTGCCACAGAAAGCTGTAACCGATCGTTTACGGAGATAAAAGAGAATGCTGGATGGATTACAATGTTATTTCTTGCCTTTAATGCAAAGGCCAGCTTTTCTGCAGATTATCCCTGCTTTTGTTACAATGCAGCTTAATAATATACGTAGCCATGTCAGCTTCAATGAGTGCACGTATGTATGTATACGAGCATGTATACTGGTAACCATGCATACAAGTATGACTGAATATACTTTTGTATATATGTGTATAAATATCTATCTCGAAATCATGAACTTGACACATACAGATGAATAAAAGTTCAGCGACGTAGGAAAACTGAAACAAATGAGTGCTAAGATCTTTAAAACCTGAATATTAGTTCATCATACTAAATTATAGTCTGGGAGATCTCAGCTCTCTGTAGTATCAGTTTTCCTTCGCAACTAACCTCTCTTCATGCATATATGTATGTATGTATGTATGTATGTATGTATGTATGTATGTATGTATGTATGTATGTATGTATGTATGTATGTATGTATGTATGTATGTATG
>JAXCGZ010006243.1:37500-40000 GCA_037179515.1 Halocaridina rubra | reverse complement strand
AAGTTCAGAATTTTCTTGAGGGATGAAAAAGAGCCAAGAGAGAATACATGTACAGAAAGAAATCTTATTTTACAACTGGTTATTTCCTATTAGAATATCAAAATAAAATTGAAAAAAAATCAACCTAGAGAGAAAGAACTGTGTTTTTATCACGAATACTATTTGGTCCAATGTGTATCTTCCAAAGGGAAACCATACAGAAAGTCACCTTCACGGAGAAAAATATGGCGGGCCTCTGGTTTTCGTTTGATAGGTGAGTAAAATGGACGTCCTACACTTTCTATTTGAAGATCAATCAGGAAATGAAATTCAATAAAAATAAAACTAGTTGTTTGAAAAAATACCTTCAAATGTGACTTAAGTCTTTCTCTTTTATTTGGAAAAACTGAAAGGAACTGTTTTACACGGACTTTTCTTTTATAAGAAATGGAATTAATAAAACTTAAATTTCATCTTGGTTTTACATGCATTCATAGAATTAAGCATTATAACACTCACATCGTCGCAAAAAAAGCACTTCAGTAATGATAATATGACGTCAATTGAGTCAAGTTCTTCTAATAAGGTATTTGTATTAATTATTACTTTGGTGAAAAAATAACTTGTGTGTGTGGAATGTTTGCCCTCTAGAAAATGCACAAAGCTAAAGCTTCTCAAGCAAATGCAAACAATTGAATTCAAGTATTTGGTTGTATGCAAAATTATAGTATATATATATATATATATATATATATATATATATATATATATATATATATATATATATATATATATATATATATATATATATATATATATATATATATATATATATATATATATATATATATATATATATATATATATATATATATATTTATATATATATATATATATATATATATATATATATATATATATATATATATATATATATATATATATATATATATATATATATATATATATATATATATATATATATATATATATATATACATATATATATATATGTATATATATACATATATATATATATATATATATATATATATATATATATATATATATATATATATATATATATATATATATATATATATGCATGTATGTATGTATGTATGTATGTATGTATGTAAGTACGCACGCAAGCACGCACGCACACACATGCACACACACACACATATATATATATATATATATATATATATATATATATATATATATATATATATATATATATATATATATATATATATATATATATATATATATATATATATATATATATATATATATATATATATATATATATATATATATATATATATATATATATATATATATATATATATATATATATATATATATATATATACATATATATATATATATATATATATATATATATATATATATATATATATATATATATATATATATATATATATATATATATATATATATATATATATATATAAGCAATCATAACTTACACATTTTAAGTCATGCAATTTCTCAGAAAATAAATTCTCTTGAGTTTGGTACTAGGACATGAATGCAAAGCCAAAAGTACCTCGATGCAAATTTCAAAAATAATGCATACGCAATTATAAAGAAAAGGAATCAACAATACGAATTAATCTTTTTAAAAGTCGAGAAAAAAATATATAATAGAAATATTAAAAATCTTGGTATATAGCTCACCATTGAAGAGGTGTCCATTAGGTCCTACCCTTAGGAGTTTCAAATCAAACTGATCTATGTCCTTCTCTCCGTAGCCTTCCAGATCAGTGGCTCCTATGGATTCCTTTACTATACCGTCCAGCTCTGGATAAGAAACTGATTTCTGACGTCTTCTGGCTAAACACAATATGAGCAAAACCAACACTGTTGGGAATAACAGAAGAGAAACAATTGGTATTACAAATGAAAAATGTACTTCATCAAAAATGTTTGTTATGCGCCATTTTGATCTTTTCACATAATAAGTAATAATGGAATGTATAAGCCATTATCATCATTTTTTTTTCTATTGTGATGGCAGGATGTTATTTGCAATGATATCACATAGTTGTTTACTTACATAGGAGGCACAAAAGACTAACGACGATGATAATGATGGACTGTTCCCCAAGAACGATCCTAACCGCTGCTGGAGCGTCACAGGGCATGTAAGTGTATTTGCCATAGTCCGTGGAATTGAGATCGTAGAGGTATTCGTTGTGACGCAGTTCTAAAATGCACCCAAAGAAAGGGTCGATTGTTGGAGGGGTTAAGCTCCAGCCATAGGAATTGGCCAATTTAGAGAAACTTTCCATGGCAGCGACTCCTCCTAATTGCAATGGCCCTTGTACATTTAATAGAAAACTCTTGGCTTTCAAACCTGGTAAGTTCTGGGATACTTTGCAGTCTGGATTCTCTACGGTTGTATTTCCCATGCAATAGGGCACTTCGAAAGTTATGGTTTCATTGTCCCAGTCCATTCTTAAGTTATAAGGCTTATCTAATTCCAGTAGGG
>JAXCGZ010006243.1:15000-17500 GCA_037179515.1 Halocaridina rubra | reverse complement strand
CCGATTTCTTAAACAGTGTAAACCTAGGATACCATATTGTTAGTTAGCTAGACACACACAAATGGATTTCATAAACGCATCTGACGCGGTTCTGATATGGCTATGATCCCTGTCACAGACTAATTTACAATACTGTCAATGACAATACTTTATTGAAGAAATGGATAAAATGCAAAACATTACAACAAGACGGTGATTATTATAATATTAACGTTAATACTTGCATAAGGGGAAAATGTGAAAAAGGCAAACCACAGCAATGGTATAAGTATTATTACCTGGCACAGACGGTATACACTACAGTGCCCACTTTCGCGTCTTCAGGAAGTTTCTCCATGGATGGATTTTCGCTAATGATTGAAGGTGGAAGATTCCCCGATGACACCACGTTGACGGTTACTCTAACTGTGGAAGTCTGTGGTTGATTGCCCTTATCAGTGGCTCGAGCCGTCAGGTAGAAAGTCTTCGTATTGGTCTATAGGAGCAATTTAAGAATTAAAATGCTGACATTATATAATAATAATAATAATAATAATATAATAATAATAATAATAATAATAATAATAATAATAATAATAATAATAATAATAATAATAATAATAATAATAATAATAATAATAATAATAATAATTGTTATAGAGGAAAGAAGTAGAGGAGGATATGAATATATCCTACAAAAGCTAAAAATGTCATAAAATATAATTACGATGACAAAAGAGCTCGTATATCTTCTTACTCACCATACTGTCACTGAGGGATTTGTTGAGAGAAATGATGCCGTTTGCTTTGCTTATGCTGAAATAAGTAATATCTTCATTCCTCCCCGTTACTGGCTCCAGACTGTATTCTAGGTCAGCATTGGGTCCACTATCCATGTCAGTAGCTGTCACTCTTAGAACGGCACTTCCCAAACTGTGGTCCGTGGCAATGTTTTGATCGTAGCTCTGTCGAAGAAAACCAGAATTCAAGATTGGTTAGTTATAATATTTGCAGTTAAGTGAATGTTTCTAAAATTTACTTTGTTTGTCCTTACTGAATGTGTGAGTTTTTTGTAAAATGGAGTAACTACAGGGTAACTACAGGGTGCTGTGAGGTTATTTCTATTTACAAGGCATGTCACCGTACCAAACCTGACCCAACCTAATCTAAATTAACAATTTGAGGGGTTATTTAACTATGCGTGGTATTCTGGGTGTAACTCATCTTTACAAAGTCCAATAAACGTTAAGTTCATCCTACAATAAAGGTTGCATCATTAGAGATTCCTAAGCCTCTAAGACCGAGTTCAGATCGAAGTATGATTGAGACTTGGAAAGAGGGGTGGTGTTGATTTTAGAGAATAGTATATAAGCTTGGCAAAGAGCAATGAAAGTATGATACACTCATATTTTTATCCTGACTTCATAAATCTGAGAGAATTTACTCTTTATCGAAAACAATAGTATAAGTAATGAAGAAAAATCCATGAACACAGTCTATAAAAATAGTCTTTTATGAAAGACAATAGTAATAAATTTGATTCAATACTATATTCACACGCGATTGTGATGCTTGTCTTATTCCTTTAGTTGTTTTCTGAATGATGCAGAAAATATGTACAGATATCTCTCTTGCTTCTAACAAAAGTTCATAATAAAAAGTTAAAAGAACTTAGACATTAATAAAATCCTTGGAAATTATAAAATTGTTTAAACTCCCCCCCCCCCCAATTCTATAAGGCTTGGAGAGATTTGATTACAATAATTAACGAGAGACATTCTCTAAACAAGTATATCTTCTGTGTTTTTTTAAGTGTTAAGCCCAAGAACGTGTTATAGTTACAAGTCTGGTAAAATAAAAAAGTTATAAAACTTTCTTGTATTCCAGAGTAAATGTAAAATGCTCGAGCCATGCTACACCTGAAGGTCTTTTGGACTTGAATTAAACTGATTAGTTCAGCTTGATGTTAGGTCTTTCTTCAGTTACGGTTCTGTAATCTGTGCTTATATATACACCGAATATTCATTCTTATTCATTACACATCTCTTATTATTCCCTCACATCCGACAAGTCACAACATTATCCATCTCCTCTTCTCTTTGTTTTATCTTTTTTCTTATCCAAGCCCGATGAGGACAGTTCCTTTTGCCTGTCCTTGTGTTACGTTCAAAAGAAAAAAAAAACGTACAGTAAATGGCGTCTCGTATCACGAGCAACCTAAAGATTAGCAAATTATCATGAACATTTTAGAGTCAGACCTTACCGGTTGATCAAATATTGGAGGATTATCGTTGATATCAGTGACTGTGATCTGAAAGGAACAAGCTTCTTGGAGAGAGTCCTTTGGAGCACTATCTTTGGCAATGACAGTCAGGAAGAAGTCCTTATCGGCTCCATCACGGTCCAATGTCTAAGTTTCATGGAAGAAAACCAAAATCATAATTGAAAAGAAATGTTTTACTAAATAAAGTGGTGTTGGATTATTGTCTCTTCCATTATATATTGGAATATTTTATTAAGA
>JAXCGZ010006243.1:0-10000 GCA_037179515.1 Halocaridina rubra | reverse complement strand
AACAACACAATTTCAAAAGGGATATTACATGCTATATAAATATACATTTAGAGGAGAAATAATAATATAGAATTATATATCATATATACATTCTCTCTAAAAATAGTCAATGGTCATGCGAAATCAAATGGAGTTGCATTGTACCGAATTTTCATATAAGAAATAATGCCGGTACACAAAAATTACAAATATCAAGGCATTTTGACCGGAAATTGTCATGCAGGATTCTTTTGTTGTTTTTAATAATTTTTAAAAAAGCTTACCACTCTCTACCCAGACCAGTCGGGCTGTGGTGAATATTTGGGAAGGGGAGGAGGGAATGTGAACAAACGTAAAAAAGAAAAAAGAAAAAGAAAAAGAAAACAGTGTTACTATTATGACAAATAATGCTTTGATAATGTCAGAGAAATTAAACAAGTCTTACATGATTTTTTATTATTTTTCTAGATATGCCCTTAAACTCATTTTTATTTATTTGTTTATATATTTATTAATCAATTTATTTTGTAATTCCTCTTATAGTCAATTTTACATATTAGGTAGTTTCGTTATATCTTGTATTCCATCATATTTACATCATGTTTGGAGCCTAAAGAAGCTTACCAAAAAAGGGTCGGCTGGCTGATTCAGGGAGAAGAATAATTGTTTGCATGAAATAAAAAAAAAAAGTTCATTTTGATCTAAGTTATCAATCTTTTATTAACAGAGACAAGTCAAAACGTTTATACATCATAATTAAAAGCAAGACGCGTCTTACTTTTGGAGAGGAATAAATAATACAGGTCATAAGATAATTTACGTAAACACATTCAAGTAAATCAAGTGTCTTTTATGAAAGAATTTATTTCCTGTATGGAAATCAGTGAGTTATTATACAAAGGCGAAGCTCCTAAGGCAGATTTACATGCTGAGAGTATGCACTTGCACATTCTGCGCTTATGACAGTCGACCAAACTTTTCTTGTCTCTAAACAACAGAACTGGAATCTGTTTTTCGTCACTCAAGAACAAACATCGACCGACTGGTAAAAAAGAGTAAAGTTACTTATCTAGCTGTATATATATATATATATATATATATATATATATATATATATATATATATATATATATATATATATATATATATATATATATATATATATATATATTATATATATATATATATATATACAAAGGCCTCAGTCCCCCCTCCCCCTGTAAGAATGGTGGTCCGTTAGAGTACCCATTAGCTCTCCATAGGACAAGTGCACCATATCTCCAACATATAATTACTTTGTGCACCATATCTCCAACATATAATTACTTTGTGCACCATATCTCCAACATATAATTACTTTGGAGATGAAGAGTTACTACAGTACCAAACCTTCCTCACCACACTGGGTCACATATAGTGTAAGGGAGGCACACCTTATGTTCTCATTGTTCGACACCCTTAAATGGTTTATACCCACTATCTATCTTCTGAAATTCTCCCATACTCCTACCCATTCCACTTTGCAGCACTGAACAGGGGCGGAAAGCTCTCATTAGGTTGCATTATCCATTTGTAATCTATTTTTTCTTTCAATTCCGCTCCCTTGATCCACTGACCTAACATGTCTAAGGTTACTTATGCAGGAGTAAAGTTCCACAGGAACTCTCAAGAGTGTGAATGATTTGTTACTTCCACGTGACCTCACTTTTGGAGCTGTCATGAGAAAGTATCTTTCGCAAGTGCAAGAATGTAAATTCGCCTTTTGAGGGTCTCTGACTAAGAGCTTTTAAAAAGAAAACTATATCATTACGGCAAAAAAAAACAAAGAAGCTACAAAATACACTATGCTTAATAGATCTTATAACCTTCAAAGAAATTAAAGCAAGAATGTCATGTATATGGCATTTTAGGATAAAGAGATATTTACAATAGTGAAAATCGTTAAGAAAAGATGCAATATCACTATTATAGCGATAGATGGATTATAACCATGAAAGTACTTTGTCTTTACAAAATTGGAAGATGCAAATCAGATACTTATGAAGTTGAATGACAGTAGTAGTAGTAGTAGTAGTAGTAGTAGTAGTAGTAGTAGTAGTAGTAGTAGTAGTAGCTGATAATTACATCATTAACATATATGAAAATTAATATATTTTACTGTACTTACCTATTATGCTGACTCGGACGGGAACCTGTGATTGCTGATTCTTCTTGTCTATCGCTACTGCAAAGAAGTTAAACTCCCACACATCTCCAAAGTTATTACTCAGCACGCTGATTATGCCATTGTTTCTATTTATGACAAAATTCTGCAAGAAAAAATACACTAAACAAAATATAATGTGAGCAAGTATAAAGGTATATAAGTAGAGATGTAAGTTAAATGCAGTATAGTCTCCTTTTTTTCGAAATCAAGACTTGGCCTGGAATCGTACTGAATCTTATTTTATAAATCTAAAAGTATCCCTTAGACTGCATCCTGACCATATCTTTATAAACATGATCTTATCAGTATAATAACTCGACAGAGTGCACTTTGAAGCCCGCATTAACTGTATATAAACTAAAAATTTGATCAATAAAGAAAATCTTCTACAAGTCTTCAAAATGTAACCTCCTCATTTCACTCCCAATCTGCCCCAATATCGCAAACTAGAGGTGTAGCTTGAGGGATACTTTAGACTTTTAAAGATAAGATTCAAAACAATTCCAGGCTAAGACTGATTTTTATGCGAAAGGCGATGGTACAGGAAAACAGTGATGTGTCACTTAGGAGTCACCTGGGTATGAGATTTGCGACAGGACAGGGGTGAAACGATGAGGTTACACTTTAAAGACTTATAGAATAATTTCTTTATTGATCAAAATTATAAATTTATATACAGTTCATGCAGGCTGTGATGTGCACTATGGGGAATTATTAAGCGAATATTTATAGAAGAATATTTATAGATTTTTAAATCTAAAATTCAAATCGATACCTGTCCAAGCATATTTTTCAATAAGAAAGCCGACAGCACTGTGCACTGTGATTTCTCTTTAAACAGTAATGTATATATATTTTTTTTCATTTTGCTAAATTTACATCTAATATCAATTACAATATGAGAGGAATCACTAGTGAAATACACACATATAAAGATGGATTATATTTGAGGAAAAGTAATTGGTTTTATGAACTCTGTATTGACATCAATGCTAGTCAGTTTTGTTGGTGCCTTTCCATGCTCCTTTATCTACCTTTCCATATTTTCTTGAATTCTAAGTTCAGCTAAAGGTTCTCATCCTTGCAAATATAGATAAAAATATGCTATATCCTATTATTTCCTAGCTGGCAACTCACGATACTTTAGAAATAACTGTCCTAGCCCTTAGTAGAAAAGGGAGTTCGTGACGTAAAACCGAATCCAATCTATCAATGTCGAGTGGCAGAGCTATAGACGGTGCCTGCTCTTAGTACATATGCAGACAATGGCTGCCTCTGCACACTCACATTTGTGCATTTTATCTTACTTTATGCAATAAATAAAGCATCAAACTCCGCTATGTCTAGACTGAACGCAAACTGTTGAAAGCTAAAGGATGGAGGGTTGCCCATCGGGAATCAGCAACAACTAACAAGTTATCTAAAGTGAGTGGACATCCTGATAGCAACTTCATCCAGCGTAGTTAACAAGTGTTAGGTTTTTGTTGCCGACTTACTGGACAATCATAGAGTTAAGCCTTCATTAGAAAAACTGGACGTGACTATAGTTTACATGTTTGTACAGACGGTACCAACGACTATGAGCTCAGCAGTATATAAATAGGCTATTCCCTAAATTTGGTGAAAGGAAAAATACTCACAAACTTATTTTCTGACAGTTCATAATGGCTGAAGTCTCCATCTGCATCACGAGCCACAACTGTTCCTACATATGATCCTGAAGTATTAAAAAAATAAATGGTAATTAATAAATGAAATATTAAGTTTCATATGAGTGCGACACCAGGACAGGTAAAGAAAATTGCCCTCACTGGGTCTGGGTACAAAAAACAAAAAAAACAAAGCAAAGAGAAACAAAGATGGGGAGTATTGTGACTTGTCGGATGTGAAGGGATAATAAGAGATATGAAACGAATGTGAAAGAATATTCGGGGTTGATGTTGTTACAGGAAAATAATCGCAATTGAAAGAAGATTTAACATTAAGCTGTCCTGACCAGTCCTATTCATGTCCAAGAAATGTCAATATAAAAAATTACAAGCATTATGAAACAACCCAATTTCCTAGCTATGGAGAATTAACTATAGCATAATGTATGAGATGTTGCTAAATGTATATATGTGTCATCTATCTCTTTTCATGTATAAAGGTCACACTTCCTTATACAAGAGAGTGGTCAAGTTATATCACAAGTCCAATAATGCATGGTCATACTGAGCGCATTTTGCTTATAGGTAAGGGTAACCAATTGCATAGCATGTCGGCGATATGAACGGAATCATGCCATCTAATGCAAGTGACCATGCTGAATATGGCTACATACAGTATGGCCACTTGCATCAGATTACTTGTACTAATTCCTGCCGAGCCACAGGTCATTTCAATACCCTATACTTTCTAAGGAAATTGAATTTATGTACCAATAGCCTATAGGTATACCCTAGACTTGTAACGGGAGGAGTATATGAGAGTATAGGGAATTCCCAGAGTCCTTCCTCTGTCTAGCTACATCTACTTTTACGACACGCAGAGCAACATGGAAGTGGTATTCTTGTCTCCATCCCCAGGAGAAAGAAATATGATAATATAGAGTAAATGAGAAGGATAGAATGAACTGTGGGATAAAGGAGACACTCAATTTTTCACTTGGTCTTAGAGAGCAAGTGAGAATGAATTACAAGGTAAAGAGAACACACAACTTTGAACTTGACTAGATCTCTATTATTGCAGAATCTATCTTTCACTGAAGACGTGAAAAATTTTAGTTATCAACAATATTCCGCTTACATTTACAGAACGTTTGAATACTGCGTAACCCAAACAAAGAGAAAACGTGAAAGTATGAGTGCTTTCATATGCAGTGCAATTCATAAAATATAAATGCGTTCCTTACCTAATTTTGCAAACTCGGTGACTGCAAATAAATACTGAGAGGAATCAAAGACTGGAGCCTCTGGAGTATTTTTAACTTTGATGACTGCCATTGCGACTGCCTTCTTTCTATTTTCTGGTAAGGCTGTTCAGGATAATGATGGAAAAGAATTGTAAAACTCTAACGGTCTTAGCTTTAGGGTTCAATATTTTGCTATGAAAATTATTGCAAGTTCTTATGTATATCATTGCAATGGAAGGTCACTTGTCATACTATAAATTTATAATTTGGTGACCTCTTGAGTAAATTATTAACTTCAGATTAATAAGAAGGCCTTATTCAAATAGCTCTCTGTTCCCTAATAAGGCATCTTTAAACAGTAAATTAGTATTAGTTGTGCAGAAAATTTAATAGAATGTGTTGTTATTCGTATCACTGGTTATTTACCTGCAATTAAACCTGATAATAAACATTAAAAATAGAAAATAACATATAAAGACGTTCATTAAAATATAACCTAGTAAGATGTAAGGTTGTTATTGCAATGTAAGTGATTTACTTTGGAGAGGACATAGGATACTGGGTTGCCTAGTGGGTCGAAGATAAGAAAGAACACTTAAGCTCTTATGTGAGTGACCACACTGGTTACGGCTACATCCAGTACGATCACCCACATTAATTGACATTCGGTAGTTCTTTCCACGGACAGCTAGGCAACTTGCAATCCTCTAACCCCCAAGCAAATCACGTTCAGTGTGAGAGAACCCTAGTGTCCCAATTCTTACCCGCATCTTCTGCTATAACACTAATAACATATTCTCCGCCTGTGTGTTCATAGTCCAAGGGTTTAATGTTGTAGATGACACCACCCTCATCGACCTGAAAATTCTCAGGATCACTCACTGAATATCGGACGATTCCACTGCCACCCAAGTCATCGTCGGTGGCATGAACCTGAAATTCATTCAGTAACAAAAAATTTATAAAAGCTGAGTTCGACTGGGATGGTGATGCTAGTGATAACAAGGGTATATGGACAAATGCAGGTAATCAGTACATTTCAAATATTCAGTGACTGTAAGGCTGTTCTCAAAGTTTTGCAATAATGGAACTAGTGAATGTGAATATAATGAAGTCGGATATGTTTAAGGAATTTAAAATTGGTTGTTTTCAGCACCATTCACTGAACTGGTACATAGAAAGCCAGGATTCAATTTTCTTTCTCTTTCTTTACATGGGAAAGTAAAAAAAAAAATCATCTTATGAATCTATTTTTGTTAAAAGCAGCATTCAGTGCAAAACACTGTTCACTGCAGAATAAAAAGTGATGTAACTTAAGGATGAAAGTAATCTTAAGTGTTGAAATAACCAATATCTCAGTATTCTTTCCAGTAATTTTTTATTGACAAAATTGAATAATAACTTTGAATATGCTTATATGAAAGAAAAAAAAAAACAATGAAAATGCAGTATGCCTGTTGAACTGTGAATATACTGGAAATTAGCAAAATTTCAGTATTCTTTCCAGTAATTTTTTTTTATTGACAATAATGAATAATTACTCTGAATATGCTTATATGAAAAACCAGTGAAAATGCAGTATACCTGTTGAACTGTAAATATACTGAAAATCAAAGTATATGTATCAGCTTAATTGGACAACAAGTTACTAGGGAGATATCTCCAGTACGTACTTACTCTATTTCTCATTTCAGATGTTAAGTAGGAAGCGATTCTTACCGTCAGAAGGGCTGAATGAAGAGGTACATTTTCCTGCACGACAGTTTCATATACACCGCGGCTAAATTTGGGTTCATGGATATTTGAGAGCTGCCTCTTTTGCCTGAGCTCCCTATGATGGCGAACTTTATGGTTATTCTGGTCCCTGTAGTGTTGATGATGATGATTATGCTTTAGCTTATGAGGACGAGGTTGGGGAAGCTGACTCTGTTGTTGGTGACGATCATTCCGTGACAGATAATATTGATATTGATGTTGTTGACTATCCTGTTGAGAGCGGCGATGTTGAGTATGCTCCTGTTGATGCTGGTCACGATCTGGCTTAGACTGATTATGCTTATGCTGGTGATGGTGACGATCTTGCTTATTATGATGGTGTTGACGATCTTTCCGTGACTGATTATGCGCGTGATGATGATGGTGATGATCTGACCAAGACTGGTTATGCTCGTGATGATGCTGGTGAAGATCTCGGTGATGATGATGGTGATGATGATGGTGATGGTGACGATCTTGCCCAGAATTATTACGCTTATTATAATGGTGTTGACGATCTTGCCATGACTGATTATGCGCGTGATGATGATGGTGAAGATCTGACCAAGACTGGTTATGCTCGTGATGATGCTGGTGATGACCTCGGTGATGATGATGATTGTGATGGTGACGATCTTGCAGTGAATTATGATCCTGATGCTGGTGATCGGCTTGCTGAGACTGATGACGATCTCTCTTCTTCTTGTGGTGCTGATGTTGTTGTGGTTGTGCAATTTGATTTTCTTGATGAAACTGATACTGAGGTTCTCGGAGATGGGAGTGATGATGATTCCTTCGCCTCGGGGTGTGCTGCTGATGGCTTCTATGCTTCTGACTGAGGTGCTGTTCTTGGCGATTTTGATGCTGATGGTGGTCAAAGTTCCATATATCTTGTAAATATGACGCAAGAGATGACTGTGATGAGGACGAAGCCTCGGGTGATGCCAACGAAGATGATGCTAAAGAGAAAGAGAAAATAAAAGAAAATATATTAGTCAAATACGTTTGAAAGCATCACTGAATAATGTCTCTCAAATATTCTTAGCGAAGTTCTCAGTTACAGGATATGAAAATAGTTCCAACATGTGAAAATACCAATGAGTCGAACTGACATAATGCTTTATGATATTTTTATTAACACCAACTTAAAATGCTTCGATAAGCTGAAGTATCCTTGGATAACTTGTTCATTATAGGCAAAATCTTAATAATCTTAGCTGATGACCACAATGAAGGAGAGAAGTTTATATATATATATATATATATATATATATATATATATATATATATATATATATATATATATATATATATATATATATATATATATTTATATATATATTTATATATATATATATATATATATATATATATATATATATATATATATATATATATATATATATATATATATATATATATATATATATATATATATATATATATATATATATATATATATATATATATATAAACATATATATATATATATATATATATATATATATATATATATATATATATATATATATATATATATATATATATATATATATATATATATATATATATATATATATATATATATATATATATATATATATATATATATATATATATATATATATATATATATATATATATATATATATATATATATATATATATATATATATATATATATATATATATATATATATATATATATATATATATATATATATATATATATATATATATATATATATATATATATATATATATATATATATATATATATATATATATATATATATATATATATATATATATATATATATATATATATATATATGAATCATTTTTTACCCCTACCGGGACTTGAACCTAGGACTTATAATTACTAAGTCAATGCACTACCAACTACAAACCACAGAAGGTTAAAAGGATTCCAACCTTATTGCTTATATCTGCTATACTTAGGAATGAACGCATTATATCTGATGCCACTATGTTCATATTACAGATTCCCCAACTCACTCGTGGCTTCATTTTCGCATTTAGTTTAATTCCAATCTCATTCGGGCTATACAATAACCAAATAAGCACATTACATATGTGAAAACATGAATCATTTTTTACCCCGACCGGGACTTGAACCTAGGACTTATAATTACTAAATCAAGGCGCTACCAACTACACACCACAGAAGGTTAAAAGGAATCCATCCTTATAGCTTATATCTGTTAT
Source organism: Halocaridina rubra (assembly GCA_037179515.1). Lineage (NCBI taxonomy): Eukaryota > Metazoa > Arthropoda > Malacostraca > Decapoda > Atyidae > Halocaridina > Halocaridina rubra. The sequence goes on along the minus strand of JAXCGZ010006243.1, from coordinate 938 downwards.
ACTTAGGAATGAACCCATTCTATCTGAATGCCACTATGTTCATATTACAGATTCCCCAACCTCACTAGTGGCTTCATTTTCGCATTTAACTCAATTCCCAATCTCATTCGGGCAATACAATAACCAAATAAGCACATTACATATGTGAAAGCATGAATCATTTTTTACCCCGACCGGGACTTGAACCTAGGACTTATAATTACTAAGTCAAGGTGCTATCAACTACACATCACAGAAGGTAAAAAGGAATCCAACCTTATATCTTATATCTGCTATACTTAGGAATGAACGCATTATATCTGAATGCCACTATGTTTATATTACAGATTCACCAACCTCACTCGTTTCTTCATTTTCACATTTAATTCAATTTCCAATCTCATTCGGGCTATACAATAACCAAATAAGCACATTACATATGTGAAAACATGAATCATTTTTTACCCCGACCGGGACTTGAACCTAGGACTTATAATTACTAAATCAAGGAGCAACCAACTACACACCAACGAAGGTTAAAAGGAATCCATCCTTATAGCTTATATCTGCTATACTTAGGAACGAACGCATTCCATCTGAATGCCAGTATGTTCATAGTACAGATTTCCCAACGTTTCTCGTGGCTTCATTTTCGCATTTAACTCAATTCCCAATCTCATACCAAATAAGCACATTACATATGCGAAAGCATGAATCATTTTTTACCCCGACCGGGACTTGAACCTAGGATTTATAATTACAAACTCAAGGCGCTACCAACTACATACCACAGAAGGTTAAAAGGAATCTACCCTTATAGCTTATGTCTGCTATACTTAGGAATGAACGCATTCTATCTGAATGCCGCTTTGTTCATATTACAGATTCCCCAACGTTACTCGTGGCTTCATTTTCGCATTTAATTCAATTCCCAATCTCATTCGGGCTATGCAGTAACT
>JAXCGZ010006242.1:37500-54756 GCA_037179515.1 Halocaridina rubra | reverse complement strand
GGCGTTAAGTGTCATTGTACATCAGGCAGGACACTCAGCTGACTCAATCGCCATGCATTAAGTGCTGCCAATTATCTGTCAGTTATTTTTCATGCTGAAATGTGCTGAGCCTCTAGCAGAGTGTGTTGTTTACTCCGTGTTGTTGTGGACTTTGTGTGTTTTATTCCTATCACGCAATGTCAAGGAGGCAGACCACCAAAGAAGATGTCAGAGCAATCATTGCTCTCTTCAGCATGGGCCACATCATGAAGGAAATATCAAGGGAAACAGCTGTTTGCTTCCGTAGTGTTAAACGCCTCACCAAGGAGTACCGGGACACCGGTCGACGATCCCTACCCGTTGCCAAGCCTAAGACTGGAAGACCCAATATTATAACACATAGGACAGTGAATGTTGTCCAGAGCCTAGTTGACACCCAGCCCTCGAAGAAGGAAGTGAAGGAAATTAACAGCAACATTCTACAGAAAGTATCGTTAAGGACAGTGTAGCACTGTATACATGACAATGTCGGATGCCACAGATTTCGTGCTCGTAGGAAACCAGGCCTCACGCAAAGGCAGAAAAAATTGAGGATAGATTTTTGCAAGAAATATCAACATTGGGAACCGGAGAGGTGGCAACATGTCCTGTATGATACGAAAATTAAGTGAAATGGATACCTCAGCTGTTGCTAGGCTTGAGACGGCTCTGCATCACTTGTAGGTAAACCTGCCACTTGACTTGCTACATTCACTAGCAAAGGGTGTTCCTAAGCGACTTCAGGAATGCATACAACGAAAGGGAAACCCCACAAAGTACTAAGAGGATATGTTCAAAGGAATAAAAGAAAAAGCCATAGGAATAGCAATTGTGCTTCTTATGTTTCCTTCGTTCACTTAACTGATCAACATAGTGTGCTCACCTGCGCCTTATACTTTGGCGCTGACTACACAGTATAGTCGAGACAATCTAATAACGAGGAGTAAATTACTTACTTGATAAACATAGTCAGATCTAACAGAGTTCTACATCAATATTTCTGCCAGAACATGTACTTGATGAAAGCACAGTTTACATTAAGGAAAATTACCAGATTAGATAGATTTACTCAAACACAAATGATAGCTGCAAGCCTGTAAAACAGTAGACGTAGAGAGACAAAACATAAAAGAAAGCAACAGGAGAGACCGACTGAAAACAGATGCCAAAGGACTGGAAGTCTGTACTTGCCATAAAATTAGAAAATACAAAATCAATGAAAAAATTACTGGAAAACATACTGATAAATAATTGAAGCTCCATGTCCTTGTGTACAACACAGACAAGACACTGATAGGAATGGTTCAAACTATTGATGACAGCTTTATGTCTGTGTCTATACTACAGATACAAAATATGCAAAAATTATTGCATAAAATAATAAAAAAAAAAAGACCAAACGACAAAATTAAAATAAAATTTTCCAATCCATCCCTAATTTAGAGAGTAAAGAGCAGTAAAATTCACTATATTCTGGTACAGTATTTCAAAAATTTTCAAAGAAAAGGTTCTCATTATAGATTTTATATACTTCTATAATGTGGTGATAAGAGGAAGCTTGATATTGTATAATGTGGTGACTATTCCCAGAATACCTGCTTTCACCTGGTCAATGAATAGTCTACTCTCAGTTTTTTGCAGGCTACCGTACACAAAAATATTTACTCCACCAACTTCAAATAAAGTTGGGCTAAAACTTACTGGCTTATAATTAAATATAAGACAAACTGTACGGTACTAAAGGGGAAGGGCATGAGTTACATTTGCTTAATAGTTAGTGGAGAACTCCCACTGGTTAATAACACAAATACACTAAATAATATTAACTGAACACTGCATAAATCCAGGCTTAAATGAAAGACTCATCGATAAAATATAAAAATATATTGAAAAAAGGTTAATATTATAATGGAGAGCAATATTTCAGCCCAAAAGAAAAGGTTAAATATTACAAAAATAACAAAGAGTTATAGCTCCAGGCACGACTGCTGGACACATCAAATAAACACCACAATAACAAAATAATAATTGTTCAAAATCCAAAATCTTTATACAATATTAAAATAGGGTCACTGCTTGACAAATTCGACAGCACTAGTCCAAGGGGCGAAATGGGAGGCTCATAAATTTACACGAATTTTACGAGTCTCTAACAATAGGTCATCACCTGATGCTGTCCTCAGAGAGAGTCCTCGTCCGTTCTGTAAACAAAGCAGACGAGCATCACATTCTAAAATAAAAGTATATAATTTTATCATATTATACATAATTAAGGATTTCCTAAGATTTAGATTAGCTTTACAAACAAATTCCAATTATTCATGAGAAAATGATGAATTAATGACAAAATAAATGATTGTTATAATATAGTCTTTCAAACGAATATATACATGTAGGTAGATGCAATGCTAATTATGGTATTACAATAAAACACACACAAGGTATAACTAATGAAACTGTGTGTGATAGACAGATCACCACATATAATATAAAAACTCAGAAGTGTTCAACAGAAAGTTATGCCAAGAAAATACAATTCCTTTCTAACATTTTATCAGATGAATACATGATGTTATCAAAGGAGTTAGCAAGACACATAACAGTTTCCATATTAAAGCTCTGTAATATCTCAAGTGAATACAATATGATTTGTCCTTAAAAAACAACCTCAGGGACTTGTGCATTACAGGGCCAAATATAGATTTCATTCTCAATTCTCGTTTTATGTGTCACTTCATGTCCCCATTAAGGGGGAATTCCTTTCCTCAAGCGTAAAATAATTAAACGAAACTCTCTCAGGCCCGTAAGAGGTGGTAGCAAAATGTGATTAAGTCAACGAAATCTTAATAATCAAGCCACTGTCTTATATTAACACATTAATTTTCTCTTATTCAGCTAATGCAAGAGTATGACACATTAAAATGGAGTTACTTATGCCCTGTAATGTCAAGAATAATACCTTGAACTTTTGATGTAAAACTACTTCAAAATATTATGTAATAAATGATATTGGATTTGCTGCATTAATAATTTCAAAAACAAATAAAATAAATTATTATAATAATCATTACCATATGATCAGACAGTTTCTATACAGCAAAAAAAGAATAGAAGAGAAGTGTATGCAACAACAGGCAACAATACATATTTATAGATACAACTTCACAAATATATATAGATGTCAAAAGAATTTACATATGCAACTAAAGATATTGTCACTCACAACAGAACTCGAGTCCATTTAAGATATATCTTTCAGTATGCAAAAACAAATATGGAGGAAGTGGTATTAGCGGAGTAGTAATATACATGTATTACATCAAGTAAATGGCAGTGTTTTACCACTTCCTATAAACCAATTCTTCACTTCATACAATAACTTCACTCCTAAAGCTCCTCTTTTTCATGAATATGTCTGACACTTACAAAAGAAATTCATACATTAATAAACATAATCTTTCCTAATTTACATTAGTTTAAGCAATCCCTCTAAACAACTTGTCTCGTTCCATATGTAATCAATTTCCACTGTCGTTTATATTTGCTTAAAACTTGATTTAGTGCTTTTATACACTTGGCACTAAACACTCGAATGATAGTCCAGTATTTAGTACTTTACTCAACAGCCATATTTGGATGAAAGAGAGGGCCAAGTGGCACTCTCCTCACTCTGTGCCAGGTTTGACTCCCTAGAGGGGGGAGGATACCAAATCCAGCAGCAGGCACTCCCTCACTGCACCCCATCTCATGCCTACTCAGGAGGCATGACCTCGGGCTTACATATCTTTCGTGTTAGTGGTAATCTAGCTTCTAATGGTATTAGTTGCATAAAAAATTTAAGATAAAAAAAAACATCGACATGAAATTATAATAAAAGAATGAAAAGGAATGTTCAGTAATCATAACAGTAACTGATAACTAAAGATTAACAAATGCATAATAAATTGTATTTAGAGTGTTTTAATTACTTTCTAGTATTTGAAATATGATATAATTTTTTTCACTTAGTCACCAAGTGCTTGAATATATTAAATGAATTATAATCCAATTTATATCATAAAATCTAGGCAAAAACGAGCAAATAAATTATTCTGAATGCTATTATTTTCTATCTCTAAGGACTGAATTTTTCATATTGTTAAACAAAATACAACAGCAATAATAATAATAATAATAATAATAATAATAATAATAATAATAATAATAATAATAATAATAATAATAATAATAATAATAATTTCATAAATATCTGTATTCAGTAATTAATCTATTCCGTCAAAGTAACATATATGAAGGTCAGAAAACTGTCCTAAGTAAAAAAAAAGATATTAAACTAGTTTATAATATGCAAGTTAGACATTAATGTTTGACTGATTCATTGTAAGAATCTTAAAAGAATAGAATTTTCGCATGATTAAATTATGAAAATATTGCAAATGAAACTGCATCTGAGCCTAAAAGATTATTCTATAAGAGCTATAATAACTATCCAGCAGCTGTTAAGTGCACTAACAAGTCTATACAGACATGATTTTATGAATTAATGAACACTCCATTTCATTTTGTAAACATCAAATGCAAAAGAAATTTATAACAGACATAAAAAAAAGCAAAGACAGGCAAAACATAATGGTTGACACTCTCCAGAAGGACTTTGCAAAGAGATGTAGACTGCTAAACAACAAAATCTCTCAAGATGTCAAAAACTACCATACCTTAAAAAAAACAGATATTATCCCGATCACTATTCTTGGAGGGTGTATTTATGTTTTGCCTATCTGCATTTCCTTATATTCATATATAAAATCAAAGTTGACAATGAATCATGCAGAGACTGCGTTTATCCTGTGTTGTTATGAAAGCACATATAATTATGAGTGAGAATTACGTTGGAACTATAAAATATAACATAAGACTCTAATTGAAACAAAAAAGATCATACTGAGAATTAAGTTAAAAATAAATACGGTACATAGTATTGCAAAACTTTGCAAAGTAATATTCAATATATATCGATTCATTCTTCAAGTATTGAGAAATACTCCCTTGAATTACAGTGCTTTCACAAAACGACATCTAAAACAATACTGTATATTGCTCATATTTCAATTTACATTATTTCAACAGGAAAATATGAAATTTTAATAGAGAGAAACAGGTGGAACAGAAAAGTAATAACTGCCATTGGGAACCCAAACAAGCACTGGGCAACCAATGCCGGTCCCAAGCCCGGATAAATGAGGAGGGTTATCAGGATAGGGCTAGCAACCCACTGATGTAAAAACCTCTATGCTCAAGCTATGCATGGCACACCAAAGAGAAATGGCCCCCAGTCCCCGGCAGCCTTTGAATAGGAGGGGGGTGCAAAGAATCCCCGGGTTGGGACGGACCTCTTCGATTACGACCGCAACTGAACATGGACAAACGAATTTGAATAATGGAAATAAACTTCGCTTTGGTATAATTAACGTAGCTACTCTCAGAAATAAGGAGGAGGAGCTGGTTGAGGTGATGAAGATGAGGCGGCTGTCTCTGCTGGCCCTATCGGAAACCAGGCTGAGAGGTAGTGGCGATAGGATTGTCCATGAGGACTATAGACTGATCTACAGTGGGGGAGACGATTCAAAGCATGGCGTTGGATTTCTCCTGGAACCAACATTGGGAGACGCTGTGGAAAAAGTGACCCACATAAGTGCAAGGATGGTCGAAATTGATTTGAAAATTGAAGATGGGGTCAGTATTATACAAGTATATGTGCCACAACAGGGCCGACCAACAGCTGAGAAGGAGGAATTCTATGTGGAGCTGCAGGAGACAGTGGACAGTGTCAAATACCAGAATAATGTGATCATATGTGGAGACTTCAATGGACACATAGGGTGCGACAGAAGGAATTATGATAGTAATATGGGAGCATTCAGCGTGGGAGACCAAAATGAAGCAGGAGTCAGAATTTTGGATTTTGCTAAAATCAATAACATGCAAATAATGAATACATATTATAAGCACAGAATGAGTCAAAAGTGGACTTGGTACAGATACAATAGTAACACACACACTTACTCACAGAGCTCTATGATTGACCTTTTTCTGACAAACAACAGAGGCATATTTTACGATGTCAAGGCAATTCCATCTGTGTCATTAGATGCAGATCACAGACTGGTCTTGGCGAAAATAAACATCAAAAAACCAAACAGAAACAGATGCAGAGGAGCAAAACGATATAAGCTGAGCAAAATAAGAGTGGAGGCAACAAAGGAGGAGTTGGGACGGAGTATCAAGACTAAGCTGGAAAATGTTGATATGGGGGAGGTGGGAGACAGCTCTGAATCAATGTGGAACAGTTTCAAGACTGAAGTTGCTGAAGCTGCAAGCGAAGTCCTAGGCCAGAAAGTACCATATAGAGGACAAAAGAAGAGAACCCCTTGGTGGAATGAAGAAGTGAAAAGTGCGGTGAAAGCCAAAATGAATGGGTTCAGAAGATGGCTAAAAACAAGATCCCAAGGGGATAGAGCACAGTATGAATTGGCCAGAAATGAAGCTCAGAGGATAAAAAGAAAAGCAAAAACAGATAGTTGGAAAAAGATTGGGGAGGAGTTGGAGTCTGACTATGAAGGAACCAGGAAACTTTTATACAACCTAGCAAGGAATTACCGAGGAAAAAGAAATAATACCAGCTATGCAATAAAGGATAAGACTGGATCTCTCTTAACCGAGCACAACGAAATATCGCAGAGATGGAGGGAGTATTTTGATGAAATGCTAAATATACCAAGTAACCAGGGGATACCCGAAAACCATATCATCCGGAGAGATGGAGAGGTGGAACTCATCACTATGAATGAAGTGAAGGTGGCTATGGCAAGGATGAGAAACGGAAGAGCCCCCGGAGAGGATGGCTTGCCGGTGGAGCTGCTGAAGGCGGGGGGGGAAAGTGTGGTTAAGAAATTGTTGGACATATGTAACGCTGCCTACCTTACAGAAATCGTACCTCCAGATTGGCAGAAGGGAATTATCAGCCCAATTCTGAAAAAGGGGGACAAGACTGAATGCGACAATCACCGAGGAGTGACATTGCTGTCCCATGCTGGAAAAATTTATACTCGAATTTTGGAAGGAAGGTTGAGACGATGTGTGGAGGACGTTTTGGATGATAGCCAATATGGTTTCAGACCGGGACGTAGTACTACTGACCCAATATTTGCTGTTAAAATGTTACTGGAAAAAAGTTGGGAATGGGGCATTGACAAATATGCCCTATTTATCGATCTCCAAAAGGCTTTTGACTGTGTAAATAGGAACCACCTATGGAACATATTAATGGATGAACACTATAGAGTGCCACCGAAGTTGGTGAGAGCAATAGTAAGTGTATATTCAAGTTGCACCAGCAGAGTAAGAACTCAGAAAATTGAGAGCGAGGAGTTCTCCATCAAGTCGGGTGTAAGACAAGGCGATGTGCTTTCACCACTTCTGTTCATAGTGTTCATGGATAAATGCATAAGAGACATAAAGATCGGCGAGAATGGAGAGGAAACTTTGTTGTATGCAGATGATGTGGTGGTGCTGGCTAGTTCCGCAGCAGATATCCAAGAAGTAGCAACTAAATGGTGGACTGGAATGGAGAGTAACGGAATGAAGATCAATACCCAAAGAGGTAAAACTGAGATAATGGTCATATCAAGAAACAAAGAACGGCTGCTAGATATATATATTGGTCAGGACAAACTTCACCAGGTTGACAACTACACCCATTTGGGGGTAAATGTCGGAAGTAACAACATGCAGGAGGTAGAAATAAATAACAGAATTGCGAAATATAACAGAAATGTTGGGTTGATGTACCCTCTACTCCGAGATGCCAACATACCAATGATGTGCAAAGTCACAATTTATCAAAGCATCTTAAAGCCGATATTGCTCTACGGATCAGAGACCTGGTCGCTCACAACGAAGACAAAATCAAAGCTGCAAGCGGCCGAAATGAAAGTACTCAGGCTAATCAAGAATGTTACAAGAAGAGACAAAATTAGAAATGAGTACATTAGGAATGAAGTGAATGTGCTACCCCTGCTGGATGATATAGAAAAGAGCAAGCTGCGGTGGTACGGACATGTAATGAGGATGGAAGAACATAGAAAACCAAAGAAGTACCTTATTTGGAAGCCGCAAGGGAAGAGGCCAGTGGGCCGACCAAGGAAAAGATGGCTGGAAGGTGTGGCGACGGCTTTGGAAAGGAGAGGAACGTCTCTGCGGGAAGTGGAAGAAAATAACTGGTACGAAGAACGAGAAGACTGGAGAGGGTTTCTAAGAGGAGTGCCAGCTGACAGACAGTAGTGTCTACCAGGCATCTTGGTGAAAGATGAAAGAAGATGTCTGTTCCAAAAGATCAAATACTCACAAAAGCAAAATGAAGGCTTCAATTAATCCATATTTAAACTGTTTTGAACACATGAATCATAGAAAAGAATCAGGATAATGTCATGATTCTATATTAGAAATTAGGATGGTTGTTTATACAATACTGTCCAAGCAAGAAGCAAGAAATTACATTTATATATAACTAACTAGTTCTACAGATGCAAAGGCAACGACAATTATATCATGAATTAAACTGAGAAAAGCGTTTTTTAATGAAAGAATGAACAGAGTAATTACTTTGGATATTAGTGTACATAAAAATCATATCTTCCTTTTGATATAAACATATGCCTAACGAAAGTAACAAGTATTTAAAACACAATAATATAAAGAATCAAAAATTACCTTAAGTAATTATTAAAAACATTAATATCTTAAAAAATAAAATACCACTATAGGTCTCTAATAATAAGTGAAAATTCATATTTGTTAACATATGTAAATACACATTATTTAGATATTTCAGTCAATTCTTTATATCATTGTGCATATTCTGAATAAATTTACTACGGAAATCAATGTCAGGCTCTCTCCAAGAAATATCTGATACTGTGTTTATTTTCAGACATTTTTACCTGAACACCAAATTCTGAATTCTACCAAGAATAAATGCCTCTAGTAATTCTGAACTCTAGCATGAATAAATGCCTCCAGTATTGATAAGAGAAGTAAGACCAAAACAGTGCAATACAGACACAGACATTACATTGGAGAGAACCAATTTAAAAATTCACATGATTTATAATACTGCAAGCCCTCTTCTCAAATTCAAAACATCAGCACATTTGTACATTTACAATTCAAATTATAAGAACAATTTGCTGAGTTCATTTACCAGATTGTAAATTATAATAGCAATTAAATCACTTAATAAGAACCAAATTTAAAAGAAAACTTGTACATTCATTGTAGAATCATGAAAATATTAATGGATTTGGATTTGAGAAGCTCACATAAACTGATTAATATAGTAACTATGCAGCCACCTGAAATGAACTCAAGCTGAGATGAATTAATTTTCTGGAAGTAATATTAATACAGTATATAACAAAATGTCTAATGGCTTAAATTATGACAATACTTCAGATATATAATGTACAACAACAATAGAACAATGCTTTTAAAAGAGATGAGTCATTTCAGATGTCTTTGAAGCAGAGTATGGTCAGAGATGCTATACTCCAACGTGATGTTTTGATGGTGTTGATTGAAGTTCCATTTATATTGACATCTCGATGGTTTGGCGGGACGGATCACTGCAAATGGAAGGTGTGTGTTGTTATTTCATGAAATATGAGGTCAAAGTCTGATAATCATTTCCTCACAAGTTATAGAATAAAATTCCAATCTAAAAATACTACAAGATATATTCAGAAGGCTATACAGTACGGTACTCATCTGTAATTATGTCCTCTGAGATCTAAGGATCCTGGATTAATGTACACTAGTCACTACTGCATTAGGGGGGTCTGTACTACTTAGCCACTGCCTGTAATATAAGGTATGTTAGGTAACTCACTGAAGAAAAAAAAATTCTCTAATAAGCCATATACAGTATAATATTTTGATGTAAAATTGTAAACAAAAAACATATTCCGAGGCCTACACTTATCTTTTGTTGCTACATCCATATATCATTCAACATTTGCTTTAAACATCTCCAATGACATTAATAATAATGACGATGGGCACTGCATTCTTAGAATTCTCTTGCTTTCCAAAAAGTACCCAGTAAATGAAACCTGCAAAACAAAAATCAAATTAGTTTTACATTGATCACTTGGGAGATCAAAATTTCATACGTTTCCACGTATAAAAAATAATACAATCTCGAATAATACTATGAAGCATCAAGATCATTAAAGCATTATCCCTTTACTATATTTGTTAGTAATGTTTTTTAATTTCATATTGCCTTCTCCAGCATGATATGCAAGTGGCCACGACCAAAATCATAAAAAAGAGCAAAAATTAAATCTCTATAATCATTAGCTCAGTCACACCTTTGCATGCGGTATTCAGTGACCTAGACGAGGTAGGCTAATTACAAATTACAGTCCAGTAAAGGGCCTTGAGAAGTCCCCAGTTCACCCTGGACTTATCCTGAGGGTCTGATTGCACTCGCTGATATTTGTCAGGGTGAGTTATATATTGTTTTCTGTAAACTCATTCTATCTCTTACACATCTCTCATCCTGATGGATACTAAAAGCCTCTCAGGGACTGGGTATTATACCATCTGAACCTCCATCTTCTCCCTGGACAACCTTCAATTAGTAGCTACTTGGTAAACCCGACCTATAAATTCTATTCACGATTCTATTACTGTCCACTGTCCAAAATGCTTGAAATATGTGAGCATTGAACTTTTATTAAAAAATGGGAGGAAGAAGCACAGTTCTCAATAAGATGTTGTTTTCAATGCTAGCTAACTATGCCAATTTATGAAGAAACTAATGAGAAGGTACATTTTTCTTCATCTGAAGTCTTTCATATTTTTTCAGGCCTCAGACAAAGCATCTACATTAAAAACTTGCAAATACTGTATTATGATTATACCCACCTCCCTTAGGAAGTGAAATTAATTTTTCCTGTGGTTTTTGATGCGTTTTGATCGAATCTGACCTTCGTAACTATCGAATATAATGCCTAACCTACCCTAGCTTTACCTTACCTAACCTAAAAATAAGTACAGGTACTTTATGAAAATTTTAGAGGGCAGTGTCGTTTAAAAAGACATCAAAATCTTAAAATATCGAGACCTACTTAAACAGGCCAAACACAGGTCAAGGGATTTCTCACACCTGCAAGCACAGTGAACGGCGATGGATGGGTGTAAGGGAAGTTGCTCTGGTAAAGGTATAACTCTGTCGCCTTAATTGCACCCTCCTCAGTAAGGTAAAGTTACTTCGCATTGTCATATTTGTATAGAGTATCGGGGGGTTTAGGTTAAGTTAGGCTAGGTTAGGTTAGGTATAGCTTAGGTTAGGTAAAGCATGGGCCCCCTGATACTCTATACAAATATGCCAATGCGAAGTAACTTTACCTTACTGAGGAGGATAGAATTAAGGTGCCGGAGTTATATTGGTCCTTCACCATTTCTCTGTAATGAAGTGTAGGGGTATACCAGCTGAGACTGTCGAGCCTACACACTATCCTTGCCAACCTATCTTATGGATGACCCAAGCAGGGTGGTAGGGGGGAATTATGGCCACCCTTTCTTCCCAGGGAGCTAAGAGGAGTAGTTGAGGTATGTGTGGCTTGTGGTAAAGGCATGTTTCTTGGCTAGGTCACCCCCTTTAGAAGGGGGAATGGGGATAGGTTGATAGATACTTAAACAGCATAACGGTTATTCAACTTTACCTAACTTCTTTTAATATCTTCAGTGTCAAGCTGATATAAAATCTTATATATCAGATTCATACAAGATTAAAAAAGTTCTCTATTAATACTGATAGGATGGGTATCATAACAATACAATATTCAGTATTGTAAAATGCATAAAACAAAAACAATTATTTCAGTTATCACCTTGTCTTTTAACTGGGGGGGGTGAACTACTCTATAGTGGGGGCAAACTACCCTAACCAATCTACACAAATTTAGTCAAACATCATTATAAATTTCATTATTTTTTTTCCCAAGTTGGGGTGTGAGTAAACATTTACCATAAGTAGAGATAAGCCGGAGCTCCTCTTTGAAATTAATGATACAAAAGTGAATAATACAGTCATGGTTCTGACAAAAATGGCAAACTGATACAACACAACAGATAATATGTACCTTTATTAAGATACCCCAAGGCCCTGACAGGGTAGGATTTGTCAATAGTCAAGGCTGCAAGCCATTTAAACAGTCAAAGATTTAAATCTCGTTTTGTGCTACTGTTCATCCCAATTATGGGGATGGACAGTGTGGGACAGGGAATTAAAAATGGATGCCCTGCCTAACACCCCACGGTGACCTCAACTGTAGGTCTGTCAAGTCCTGAGTATAGTATTTTGATCACTCGGCTAAAGTGGCCCTAAGTCAAAATTTTAGACCTAGGTCCGATTTCTTAAACAGTGTAAACCTAGGATACCATATTGTTAGTTAGCTAAACACACAAATGGATTTCAAACACACATCTGAGGCGGTTCTGTGTATGGCTAGGATCCCGTACGGGATCCTAGCCATACACAGACCCGCCTCAGATGCGTGTATGAAATCCATTTGTGTGTGTCTAGCTAACTAACAATATGGTATCCTAGGTTTACAGTTTAAAAAATCGGGCCTAGGATCCCGTACGGGATCCTAGCCATACACAGAACTGCATCAGATACGTTTATGAAATCCATCTGTGTGTGTCTAGCTAACTAACAATATGGTGTTCTAGGTTTACACTGTTTAAGAAATCGGGCTCTAGTCACCAAGATAATGCCTCATTTATCCAACATTAATGGAATAATTTGCACAATGTGACCTAATAATATGACATTATATCTCAGATTACGTCTATTAATTACAAATTAACTCAACAGCATTCAAATATTAACCATTATTGAAGAATTCAATTTCTTTCACTAACATCACAAACACGTTGGGACTATTCAATGCCTTCACCAAAACAACACTGTTGTACAGAGCAATAAGGTGTTCTAAAATGAAACAAGACATTAGTATTACTTGAAAATCTAACTGTATCTTATTTAGAATAATTAAAACTCAAAGATTGGAAGAAAGTTGAATATTCTATTAAACAAAGTTTCGAAATAAATATCTTTAAGTGTAAAAAATAAAAACATTAAATAATCGACATAGTTTTGGAACAATTTATGCCAACAACAACAATAATAATAATAATAATAATAATAATAATAATAATAATAATAATAATAATAATAATAATAATAATAATAATAATAATAATAATAATAATAATAATAATAATAGCAGCAAATTCTCCAGTTTACTTGTCTTCATTGAGGGTAGAAATGAGTTGCGAGACTAATAATTCTCAGTGATATTAATTTTCACTGGTATACACTATCACAATGTTTGATATCATTTTAGACGGATTTTCATAACTTTTAATCCCTTTCTGTTGTGTCAGTTGTAACCTTTAAACCATATGATCGAGGCTTAAAATACGTCACATTTTCATCAATCAATCGCTGGTGCTTTTGACCTTGTTTTATGACCAACGATGGGGGTGACCTGACATTTACTTCACATTCTGGAGCCATATCCCGCTGGTTCCATCTCCACAAAATGGCAAGAGAGTAAATGGCTCTCTCTCTCTCTCTCTCTCTCTCTCTCTCTCTCTCTCTCTCTCTCTCTCTCTCTCTCTCTCTCTCTCTCTCTCTCTCTCTCTCTCTCTCTCTCTCTCTCTCTCTCTCTCTCAATTCATCAGTGTTTAGTTCCCTGCCTGGCGATGGAGACTTACAGCCTTCGAAAGCCGGGCATACCATGAGTGAGGTTGGGGAATCTGTAATATGAACATAGTGGCATTCAGACAGAATGCATTCATTCCTAAGTATAACAGATATAAGCTATAAGGTCTGATTTATTTTAACCTTCTGTGGTGTAGTTGGTAGCGCCTTGACTTAGTAATTATAAGTCCTAGGTTCAAGTCCCGGTCGGGTTAAAAAATGATTTATATATATATATATATATATATATATATATATATATATATATATATATATATATATATAGCGTTATATGCTTGCACCTTTTCCTATGAATGCAAAAGTGTCAGGTGAGGGCAGCTTCTACGATATGATAGAAATTAGTTAAATATTCGTTTTCTTTGGTATTACTACCAAAGAAAACAAAATTGATTTCAATGGGCTACTAATATAAATTTGCTGTGCCATGTTTTATATATATATATATATATATATATATATATATATATATATATATATATATATATATATATATATATATATATATATATATATATATATATATATATAGATAGATAGAGAGATAGAGAGATACTTAATCTTTGCTAGGTAAGGTATAAATTCAACGAGTAATAATAAAGAACGATTTATTACATTATAACATTGCTTAAATAATATAAAGAATCTTTAATACTTTCAATATCTAGTGTGGAAGCTTCAAGCGTCTCACAGAGCCAGCAATGAAGGGTATGATCGAGGCAGAGAATCAGAGGTAAGTGTCTATATCAAGATCTGCCAATACATCTTGCGGATATCTCAGAAACTAGTTTTTTTGAATATTGAACAACGCCACGTTCTTGGATCATGATCGCCTCGACTCGTTCAAAATTTGTTCCAGTTCTTGGACTAATTTAATCATGTATCTAAATTTACACTTTTGTTTTTGTAGGTGACAAGACCTTTGAAAAGTTTATGGCCAAATCCAGTGATATTATGAACATATACCTAACTCTTGTCAACAACAGTCGATCAAATATAGCATGGAAGCTTTGAGTATAAAGGACTATTGTTTATAATGATTTAATTGCAAGTCTTATTGGAATAACTGTGCTCATTATAAGCTGCAATTATCACAAATCCTTTTTTCTGTCCATAGATAAGAGAATCTCCAGTATATCTCCCGAGACAAATCAAAACTCAGTTTTTTTCTCTGTCCCTAGAAAGAGAATCTCCAGTATGCCTCCCGAGACAAATCAAAACTCAGGTTTTCTCTGTCCCTAGAAAGAAAATCTCCAACATACTTCCCGAGACAACTCAAAGCTCATTTTTTCTTCTGTCCCTAGAAAGAAAATCTCCAGCATACCTCCCGAGACAAATCAAAACTCATTTTTTTTCTCTGTCCCTAGAAAGAATATTTCCAGTATACCTCCCGAGACAAATCAAAACTCAATTTTTTTCTCTGTCCCTAGAAAGAAAACCTCCAGTATACCTCCCGAGACAAATCAAAACTCAATTTTCGTCTCTGTCCCTGGAAAGAAAATCTCCAGTATACCTCCCGAGACAAATCAAAACTCAATTTTTTTTCTCGGTCCCTAGAAAGAAAATCTCCAGTATACCTCTCAAGTCAAATCAAAACTCAACTTTCAAGTCAGGAAACTCCATCGTGTGCAAAATTCTCTGTATCTGTAACTTAGCAAAACTTCTCTTTTCTGGCGAAAGTCTCTTCAAAGAGGGAACAAGACTTAGACAAAATAATCTTTCTTCATTCTCTTCATTTTCCTCTTTGGTATTGCACGCATTTGTGATCAACTTCAGAATCTCCATTTCAGATTCTCCGATTTTCACATTGTCAGTAGAGTCAAATTTTATTCTTTTTGTTGGTGTCACGGATTCCATGACCTCTGCCGAGTTTGTGAGCAAGTAACTGGTTGGGTCAGGTCGGTTCTCGCTGTCTTCCTCTTCAGATACTTCTAAGTCTTCCTCTTCGTCTGTTTCACCTGTGTCCGAATGGTTCTCTTTTTTGTTGTTAGGTCTGAAAGAGAAAGGAGAGAAAAATATATTTAGTATATTACACTCAACTCAGTCATGGAGAGTTGCCGCAGTAGCTCAGTGGTAGAGCATGCAACTTGAAAGTGATAAACACTGATTCGATTGCGCGCCAGGATGTTAGTAAGGCTATTTGGCTTTAATTCCCAGCTCAAACATATCTGTATCCACCCCCAATCGAATGGGGTCTCATTTTGACATAAGGCAGTGCTTTATATTAAATTCATTCATGAATATGATTGACAAGAAGATGTACTCATCTTGTCGTCGAGTAATGAGTGGCTGAAAACTATTAGCAAACTATATTGGATGGATTCGGTTTTACGTCTAGAACTCCCTTTTCTACTAAGGGCTAGGACGGTTGCCTTCTTATGAAGGACTTGTTTTGGCAGATGTAATCGTCACCCTGAGTGTATGCCCTTACTAACTTCAGTCCGTGACGGGGCGCAAACCCTCAACCTGCCGCCTCAGAGTCGAACACATAAGGGCAGGATATTGCGAAAAATCCTATTACAAAGTTACATATTCAAGTATTTAAACTTCATAACTCGTACAAATACATTCAAAAGTTATAATATAGCTAATAATAATCATGCATAAAAAAAAAATGCCATCTATCCCCAATGATAGAGAGTGGTTAAATTTGAGTAGTCCAACCTCTTTGACCCATAATTAGGTATAGAAAGTTCACATTAATACAACTTTGCAGCCAAATTCTTACCATAATTATTATCATTATTATTATTTTAACGATAATTATACACAATATAAACAAATGACTTCACATAACACAAACAAGAACCTGATAAAGTATTATGGCCAAATTACCTGTTAGGTTTGTGCTTGACATGAGATGTCAGAAACATAAGTTGAGACATGAGGGGCCAACTGCCTTGATACACTTGCAATGCGCTTGTACCAGCTCTCTTTGGATTGACATTTTTCCTCATTTCTCTCACAAATTTGTCCCTCAGAACTCTCCAGCGGGCTTGACATTCCTTGGCTGGAATATATGTGAAGAACTAATAACTCTGGGATGATTAAATAATAGCAGGAACTCATTAGGAGAGCGTGCGAGTCTGGAAGCGACTAACGCAGGTTCGATTCCACCGCGGGGTGTAAGGAAGGGCAACCAGCCTTAATCCCCAAGCTCCAACATGCATGTGTCCACCACCAATTCGAATGGGGATTGACTGTGACATATAAAATAGTAAAGAGCTAAGGATTTGATGATCAGTAACTTTAAACTGTCAGCTTTCCACAAACAAATGTATTAGGTTGGCCCAAGGCAGTAGACGCATCGTTACAATACTACAGCTGGAAGGTCTTTTGGACTTAAATATGACTGTCCAGGACATTTCGATGTTAAGTCTTCCTTC
>JAXCGZ010006242.1:22500-32500 GCA_037179515.1 Halocaridina rubra | reverse complement strand
TTTACAAGAGGAATTACGTTCATTGTATATATGTAATTCTATTTGCAGTCCAAAAAGGCTCAGCTGGTTGCTTGTAAGAATCAGATTGATTTACATCTGAAATATCAGTGTACAGAAACAAACAGTTATGATCCACAAGAAGTTAAATAAGATTACAGTTAATCACTGATATCCAGAAATAAGTTTTAAAGTACGCTAGTGAACTAGAATGTTTGTACTGATAATCATTATTCCCACAATCATGAAGGACAAGGAATACTTCTCAGAAAATGTGAGCAGGACCTATTGTGAAATTTCGGCGGATAGCCTAGCATCTAGTCGAGAGTAGCAGGAAAAGTGTCCTTGTCTAGCATACACCAGCATTCATTATGAACTTGTATATTTCATTCTTGGTTATGAGTCTTACATTTCTCCATGTACTGACTGACCAAGAAAATATTTGTCATATGATGAGTGACCACCAATCAAATGCCAACGGATAGACCAACTAATAGGAGCAAGTCCAGAAAGTGACTGTCTTTTGACTTTTTGACTGGGTGGAGACTTACCCAAGAATCTTTCCCATACACTGAAACGATCATTGTGTCGTCTGTGAGAAAGAGTACCCTCTGATAAATTACTGGAAGAGCCAGTGTTCAAGTTAAATTTATTTGAATCCAGGTATATCATCGAGTATTTTTCATTATCAGTACTAGAGAGCAGAGAAGAATTTCCGCTTGCTCTGAGTGGCTTAGGAATAATTGTTGTTCTCTTGGGCTTTGTTGTGGTCTCAGTAGTTCTGAGGGTGGTTTGAATAGTTGTTGTAGCTGTTGAGGTGATGGCTGCATTTTCAATAGTTGTTATAGCTTCAGTAGTAGTTGGGAAACTAGTGGTTGTTTGCAATTTAGTGGTATTTGAGTCTTCAAATGTTGTTGGTGTCTCTGTAGTTGTTGCTGTCATGGAAATTGTAACTATGTCAGGAACAGAGATGACTTCAGATGTGATCATGACTTCAGCAGTAGTGGTTTCAGTACCTGTGGGAGATTCAACCAAGGTAGAGGTTTCAGTAGTGGACTGGAATTCAGTGTTTGTCGTTGCTTCAGTCGTGGTACTAAATTCAAAAGAGATTGTATGGTTTTCTATTGTATACAGAACATCAGTTGTAAGTTTTCCAGTATAGGTAAGAAATTCAGTGGTATTTGAGATTTCAGTAATAGCTGGATATTCAGTAGTACTTGGGATTTCAGTACTTCTAGATACTTCAGGAGAGATTAAAGATTGAGTGAAAGTTGAGGTTTCAGTCATTGGTGAAGATTCAGTATCAGTTGAAATTTCATAAAGTATTGTTGCTTCAGATGTGGCACGAGTGGAAAGGGACTCAGTGGCTGTCAGTGTTTCAGGTGTCGCACAAGTGGAAAGGGATTCAGTGGCTGTCAGTGTTTCAGGTGTCGCACGAGTGGAAAGGGATTCAGTGGCTGTCAGTGTTTCAGTAGTCATTGGAACATCTGTAGGTGTATCAGTTGCTGTTTGTTCAGTAAAAGTGGTTAAAGCTTCAGTAGTTGTTGAAGAGCCCATTTTGGCAGGTAATTCAGTAGTAGTTACGAATTCAGTAGCTATTAATACATCATTTAAGGTTGAGGTCATAACAGTAGCAGGAATCTCAACTGTAGATGAAGTTTCAGCTACAGTAGAGGTTGAGGCTTCAGTAATGGGAGGTGTTGATAATTCAGTTAGTGGAATATCAAAAACTGATGGCATAAAAGTACTTGCTATGGCCTCTTTAGTTGCTGGTACTTCAGCAAATGTTGATGCAATAGTTGTACCAGGCATGTCAGATGATGTTATAGTCGTTGTTGGTAAGTCAGTAGCTGTTGATGCAGTAGTAAACTGTGTAACTGTTAATTTCGGAGGAGGT
Source organism: Halocaridina rubra (assembly GCA_037179515.1). NCBI lineage: Eukaryota > Metazoa > Arthropoda > Malacostraca > Decapoda > Atyidae > Halocaridina > Halocaridina rubra. The sequence goes on along the minus strand of JAXCGZ010006242.1, from coordinate 30,606 downwards.
ATAGCAATCAGAGTTCCTTCAACAGTTCCATTTTTCGCTGGTTTGTAGTGTCTATTTGGTATAAATATATGTGTTGGACGCTTCTTTTCTGTATCGTTTGTTTTACTCTGATAAACCAAGATAGGGGAAAGGTTTGTTGTTTTATTTACAGGTTGGCTTGGTCGTAAAAAATATGGTGAAGGTTCATTTCCTGACTCAGGGTGAGCTGGCTTACTGTGAATTATATTCATAAGGGAATTATTATTGAAACCTAGGCCTAAGTTAGGTTTGCTTGGTACAACAATAAACGGACTAGAAACTGGGCCAGTTTCCAAAGGTTGTGCACTTGAAGTATCAGTAAAGCTAGAGACATTGTCACTATAATTTACAGATTGACATGGGATAATATATAAAGGAAGTTTACTAAGATCACTTTCATATGAACCCTCATAACTTAGTTCCCTGCCAGGAATCTCATGATTATGAGCTTGTTGTCCATTTCTGGTTCTCAGGGCATATCTTGGTTCATTTGGTTTTTCAAGAACTGAAAAACTTGGTGGCTTGGTGCTAAATGCATAATGGGTCCGATTCCAGTATCCATTTTGTTTATTTGCAAAGAATAATAGAGGAGGCTGAATATGAGCTACACCATCTGACTGGATCATAGATCCACTCCTTCTTCCAGGAATTACAAGAAAAGGATATGGCTTTTTAAAGCTTAGTTCTGAGGGAAGCTTGCTTAAATGCAGAGGCACAAGACCATTCGTCGTTTTGGTAACTAACATAATTGGTTGCTTTTTGTCAGCTGACTGATTCCAAGGATTATAATTAGAGTTCTTAATGTTACTTGACCATACAGGATAAGAGAGTCTGCTCTGTGAATTCGGAGGTAAAGGAACACCCAATTTCATTATAGAATCTGGAGATGCCTTTATCATGCTTTGGAAGTTATATAGCCCACTGGAAGGTGGCCTAAAATTTTTAATGACACTGTCTAGATACGTACTGAAAAGACTAGTCCTGCCAGGTAACTGGGGTCTTAGCATATGTCTTAGAAAATACTGAGAGGTGTTACATGGTATTGCTAGAAATCCAGGTTTACCCTGAAACAATCCAGAAAATGGCCTAACAGCATCAAGAAATATGTGACCCTGATTCTGACTCTGGTCCTGGGTCTGTGTTATAGTAATTGACACAGATGAATCTAAGGATTCACGAATTGTGGCACTCTCGTCACTCTTGTTTTTTGTATCTGAAGCAACTAATACAGAGTCAGTACTTTCTGCATTATCAGGTCTTGAAACTTCATGTGGGTTTTCATTTTTGAAAAAGGCATCAGTATGTGATTCATACTGGCTTTCGGGTGATGGGCCAACTTTCAAATGATCTTCGTTTTCATCTGTCAGAGTAGGTTTGAAGGTTTCTGCTACCTTATTTGAAGGAACTACCGAGTCTGGACCTGTGCTAAGTAAGTCATCATGATTATACTCCTCAAGGTGAGAGTTACCCAGATTCTCATAATTTATCTCTATAGATGGGCTCTTTTTACTTGTGCTGGTTTCAGCTTTATTTGCTATTGCATCTGCAGCTTCTTTTAGTAATGATATGAGAGCACTCGTGATTTTTCCGCTTTCAGATGAAAATACAGGCACACCTTGATTAAAGCTGACAATTTTAACCTCTGGTTTCTCTGTTTTTACTATAGGTGAAGTGCTGGCTGAAGAGTAAATGGATGCGGAATACGAAGTATGAACAGGAAAAGGATCCTTAAATTTCTGCAATTTTTTCATCAGAAGATCATGAAGTTTCTGTAAAGCTGTACGTATCCCAAAGTCTGGAACGCCACCATAAAATACAACTGTGCCATTTTTGTACTTAAATGGCCCTCTGGTATTGACCGAACTGTTAGCTGAGTTTAAGAAGTTAACTGAATCCTCAACACGAGTAGAATTAATATTCCTAATATTGTTTGTGACAAGTGGTTGCTGGAGAAGTGGTTCTGGAGAATAGGGCTGGCCCCAAGGCGGATGGTGTGTTCCTCTGTAGTTTCCTAGGTGCACAGGATTCCGTACAGACTCTGAACTAAAAAAATTCATCTGTTCGTGTTTTTGTATTTTAGATGTATTCTGCTGAGACACATGTGTTCTTTGCCCTGCTGGATCGGTAAGAATTCTGTTTCCAATATCATCTCCCAAGTATTCACGGATAACTGCAATCAGATGAATAATTTCTGACTCAGAGAGAAAGGTTTCAGACACAGCATCTGTGAAAGCAGTCAGCTTTTCAGTAATTCTCCGCGTAGCAAGGTAGGTATTGGTGTCATATTTTATTATATGTTCATATGAAGCACTAGCATTTTCATAGGGTAGCTCTCCCATAATACCATTAAATTCTTCTAGATATCTATAGGCATTGTTTGCAGAATTACCAGTATGCTTAAAAGTCCTTTCTTTCATTGAGAAAGATGTGAGATGTCCATCCAATTTTGCTAATCTTGAATTTTTTGGTAATCCACTTATCTTTTGTTCATAAACATCAACCTCCTCATACTTGCTATATTTGCTCTGGTTACCAACATCAGGAAGGGGATTGTGTTGCAAGCTTTCCGCCAGATAATAATTTTTTAAATATTCTCTGTCTGAATCATTAGCTAAATGATAGCCTATGTAGGTGTAATTAGAGATCAGATGAGTGTTGTTTTGTCCTCTGGCATTATTCAAATTACGCATGAAACATCTGTAATTTGAACCTAATGTTAGCGGGCTATCTTTTTCACTGCATATAAGAGCTGGTTCACCTTCAGTAAGGATTTGTTGTCTAAGAAACTGCTCAGTCCTGTTAATTTCTGAAGGTGAATTGTCTAATGAAAAATTGTTTTTATTACTAATATCAGTGTTGCGTCCAGACATGGTTAGAGCTAAAGATGGCAATGTATGTAAAGGGTCAAAATTACTGTCATTAATGAGTTTATATTCATTCAAGATAAATTCATCTGAATTTTGGATAAAAACGAAGGAATAATTAGGTAAAAACCTTGATGAATTATTTACATTCAAAAAATATGAGTTATATATGGAATCAAAGAGGTTGAAAGTGGAGGTATTATACATCAATGGAAATTTTAAGCTGCTTATATAATATGGTAAACTATAATTATAATCATTTTGAGAAATTGTGAAGGTCGACGAATCTAACAGTTGTTCGTCCAGTCTGGTCAAGTTCATTTGCGTCCTGCTGTGTGACCCCAGGTCAAGAGTTGAAGACTCTGTTAAAGGCCTGACCTTCAAATGAGGAGTGTCATCGTTCTGTAGCGAATGTCGAGTCTCACCTTTTCAAATGGGAATGGAGAAAATAACGAATGAATAATTTAGTTACAAGATTGGATACAAAGTGAGTATTTTGCATCTCTTGTTTAAGCTAGTCCTATGGTTATAATGTTGAAAAACTAAACTGTTACTTTTTTATATATTCTGGAAGCAAGTAAAAGATTAAGACAAATTTTCAAAATCAGTTTAGGATTGTCAAATTATTTTCAATTTAATTTTGTAAAAGTTTGTAAATAAGGAACGTCTTCCAAGTCCTTATCATGGGTTATCACAACTCATCCTTCCATGAGTTTAAGGCAGCTTTGACACCAAAGTAGCACGTCGCACGTGGCATGCCACAAAGCGCACCAGTTGAAAACGAACCTCCAGAAATATAAGAAACATTTCACACAGAAGTGGCATGGCACATGGGACGTTTCACGCCAGTTCTGTGTGAAAGGATTCATATATTTCCGTATGTTCGTTTTCAACAGGCGTGCCACGTGGCATGCCACGTGCGACTTGCCACTTTGGCGTGAAAGCGGCCTAAAGGTAAAAAGGTAAGAGGGATTCCCATGAGTTTACAAGTGAAAGGTGAGAGGAGGGTCCTCTCACCTTTCCATGAGTTTAAAGGTAAAAAGTGAGAGGGATTCCTATTATTATGGGTAATCTAGCATTGTAACATTTTAATAATTTACTTTACAAATCATATTCTTTATCCCCAAATGAGCTAAAAAGAGTGATCGAGGTATGTTTAGCTTATAGTGAATGTGTGTGCCTTGACTCGGCAACGCCCTTACTAGGGGAGATTGCTGTTTATGTAAAAGTATCTATGTCATTTTAAACATATATAATATATACCTTTAGAATAAAGGAGGACCTAAATAAGTACAACAAGAACGTAACAGTTATCAAAGAATAAAAAGGGGTAAAATTAATAGTCCATGATTAAATGTGACTAGACCACCCGAATATTAAAAAAACACACACACAAGCTCTATTAATATCTAAAGCAACATAGGAAGTAAAAGACATGTAATATATAAATAAATAAAAAAATATATGAAAACACTGCAATAAAAAAAAATTGGACCAAACAAGTGATTACTAACATATATAAAATCAAAAAGATAATTTAGGGAGAATATAATCTTTAAAAAAAATTACTTGAACGGCCAGACTCTGGACAAGACAATCACTAATAGCAAATGAAGATACTTTAACTTTTTTTCATATAATTTTGACACCAGGACGGGCATAATAAATAAATAAATAAATCTGCCCTCATCGGGCCTGGGCACGAAATAAAAATAAATAGAAACACAAATGGGAAGTGTTGTGACTTGTCAGATGTGAAGGGATAATATGAGATGCTTGGGCTCAAACAAAATCCTACTTTTAGGATGGGGCCAGAGTGGCCCAGTGATAAAGCGTACGAGTCAAGAAGTGACACACACGGGTTCGTCTCTATCGCGGGACTTTAGAAAGGGCATCCAGTCTGAATCTCCCCTTACAGCTCCAGCACGACTGTGCCCACCCCCATGCGAATGGGGACTGATTATGACACAAAGAAAACGGTGCTTACTAAAATTTTGCTTTCAAGAGTGAGACGAAAAAAGTAGAAGCTTCAGGACAAGGCAGAAATAAAAGCATGATAAACAATAGGAATAGGACAGGTAGAGTAGCAAGACAAAAGATATCTAAATGACGCTAATGTGTAATTAAGAGGGAAAGAGGGGGGGGATGATGCAAGGAATTAAAAAAAATAACTCAAATATTTTTTCTCTTCTGATTCTGTCGATCTGTTTGTCTACTTGTCTCTGGCCTACTGTATTATTACCTCCTTGTTCCGGTTTTACGTCACGGACTCCCCTTTCTACCAAGGGCAATTTTCTGGTATTTATTTTAAGTCATTAAAAAGTATATGAACTAAAGCTTGTGTATATATATGCATGTATATATGTATATATATATATATATATATATATATATATATATATATATATATATATATATATATATATATATATATATATATATATATATATATATATATATATATATATATATATATATACATAAGTATATACACACATGCAGTAAATACTATGCAATATGAAATTTTACCATATAAGAACTTTAGACACTGAAATCCGTTTGGTATAAAAAGAAATACTTTAAAATGAGAATATACAACTCAAGAGATAAAACTGTTAAATATATAGTCTCCATATTTAGTATATATTTACCTTGAAACGGTCTGGCATATGCAAAAAGTTCGAATCTTTGTCCTGGAAAGTTGCACTGGAATAATAAGAAGATGCTGCTCATAGTTCTGTATCTATGGAACGCCAGATAGCGCATGAGTGATAACATTCTGTCTGGACAGTTTCAAAGCCTCTGGAAGGAGTCTGAGTTCTATGCCACAGGCAAGTTTTCTTCTTCTTCTTAAATCTACAGCAGACACAGGACTGTGGTTCTTGTTTCAGGAGATTCCACTTTGAACACTGTTGATAATAGTTTTGTAAAGTCTTTCTCTGTTTCTGGTTGCTTCTACGTCACGTTTATTCTTCTTCTTTCTTTTTGTACAATAGAATCTTTACTCACATTTTCCAATCATAATTACTCATTCTCAGGGTTGCCGAAAGGGTTTTTTTTTTTTTTGAGTCCTTTTCTGGTTTGACTTTTGCTTCTCTGTTACACTTTAGTTTTTCTTCAAAGAAAATTTTTTGAACTGTATAGACATTCAAGTATTGCTATATCCTATTGCTATCTAAATTACAGCTTACTCTTCTTCTTCTTTTTATTTCAAAAGAAACTTTGACACTGCTCGGGATTTCTAGTTTCGCAATGTCTAACTTGAATCTTACTCACAAGATTATTTTTTTCTTAGTCTTTTTCGGTTCTCTTCGTGTTCAAGAAATAAAATGCTTATTCTGTAACATTTGTATATTTGACCAAGTCGTTTTTATCTCTCAGAAGTACAGCATGAGGTACAGAGAGTTTATGGCTGTTCCTTTTAATGAAAATTCAAGTTGCAAAAAGTACAGCTATATGTACCAAAATATTCATAACTCAGAAAACAATAATGTAAGTTTAACACGTTCTGCATATACATATACATAAAGAAATATGTATAAAACGAAAACCATATCTAGAATTATAATAATACACATACATGCTATTAACAATCACAGAGTAAAGAATTTAATAAGAAATGTATATTGTAATTATGAAAATCAAAGATAATGTTCATGAAAGATAAAATTAAGCCATTGGGAAAGATACTAATATATATATATATATATATATATATATATATATATATATATATATATATATATATATATATATATATATATATATATATATATATATACACATACACACACGCAAAAACACACACATGGAGAAGAAATATTTTCTTATTGTGAAATTTTCCGTAACGTTCCCGCGGTGACTTCACGAATCATTGATTCAGCCAAATATTTATTCTGGACACTTCGCAATATGAACAAGATATTTCTAGTGTACTTTGAAGTAAAAAATAGAGTGTGAGACATCATGTAATACCTCTTTTCGACTAACAATTAATTACTCATTTGATAGGGAACCAAGTTGTACGAAACGTCATGAATAAAAAAAAAAAAAGTAGATTTAATAAATAATCTCAACGTTATTAAGAGAGCTGTAGTGGAATATATATATATATATATATATATATATATATATATATATATATATATATATATATATATATATATATATATATATTATCAAACAAATTAGAATTTACAAACATAAAAATTCCTTTTTTAAACTATACATAGGAGATGTAACGAACCAAATGACACAATTTCGTCTAATGAAAGCCTTTAACTATATTAAAGACACCACAAATATTCATTACAAATTCTGAGAATGTGAATTCTATGGAATTTGTTCTCAAGGTTGTCATAGAGACTAATTAAATATCCGGTGTTTTGGTACAGTGATGGGATTCTTATTATTTTACAAGAGGTAGTATTACATATTATTGATTTTGAGAGAAAAAGAGAGAGAGAGAGAGAGAGAGAGAGAGAGAGAGAGAGAGAGAGAGAGAGAGAGAGAGAGAGAGAGAGAGGAGAGAGAGAGGAGAGAGTGAGATTGGAAGAGTATTTTCCTCCTGGGTAGAGTCAAGGCACATAAGGATGAGAGAGAGAGAGAGAGAGAGAGAGAGAGAGAGAGAGAGAGAGAGAGAGAGAGAGAGAGAGAGAGAGAAACTGGAAGAGTATTTTCCTCTTGGGTAGAGTCGAGGCACATAGAGGTTCTCGTTCTGGAATATGGGTGTGTGGCTTGACTCTGCCTTACCCCTTACAGGAGGCATTACGCTACTGAATATGCATTTATGCAACTCTGTGGTTGTTAATTGAGTAAATGCAGTATACCTCATCTCTGCCTTGTCCTTAACCTTTTTCTTTTCCTTCGTCTTGGTATTTTCTCGTGCCCGGGCCTTTATTGATGAGGGCAGTTTCTGCCTGTCTCGGTGCCACACTCATAAAAAACAATTATAATAATACGGTATCAAAAAAAGCATAAATGGCTTTACAGTATATAAGTCTGGATAGCCTCACCGTATTCCCTGCGTGTCGTAAAAGGCGACTAAAAGTGAACGGGGCTGGGGGACTAGGAATCCCCCCCCCTTGTATCAACCTCCTGCGAGACGTCAAAGAAGAAGGGGAGTAGAGGGGAGAATAACTTCTCCCCAAACTCTAGTTATCCTTTCTTGATGTCGGCTACCCCCCAATTAAAGGGGGATACAGCCAAGGTATATGTATGTATG
>JAXCGZ010006242.1:0-17500 GCA_037179515.1 Halocaridina rubra | reverse complement strand
AGATTATTATTATTATTTTTTTTGCCCGTCCTGGTGTCACAATCATAAAAAAAAAGTATAAGGATTTAATTAACTTGATAAGATGGAAGACAAAACATCAATTAATCTTAATATATACTAAGATAATATTTTATTTGTTGGTAGAATTACAATTCAAAAATCAAGTAACAGAAAATATTTTCTGGAGCAACATGCCAATACCGTCTGAAATCATGTACCACCTACTTACTCTAAGTTTTATGTACATCCAGCAAAGAAAAGGATCCATAATTAGTCCAAATACTGAAATCTACAGCTATTAAGTATTAACAAGCTAACTGCTAAACCAGTTCAAGATAAATTGAGTAAAGACAACAACAACAAATTAACAAATCACAGTACAGGCAAATATATCAATGAAAGAGCATGAAAATGATGCATGTTCAAGATGAATAACTGCGTATTAAGCTACAAAACTATTAGATAAATAAATACAACATTACATAAAAATAAAACTTTGATACAGATATGATTTATCGATGAAATTTGAAATTAAGTGAAAATATTCCTGCTTTCTGAACATTAAAATCATCAAAAATTTATGAAAAATGGCAGGAAGGGTGACACCTCAGCATACATGGGTGTTGTAACATAAGATTTATTGCCTAATCTTCTAATGGGACTAATTGGGATGAAAGTTCTACTTGTTGTTGAAGTCGTCTTAGGCTTCTTTGTAGTTGTCCTCATGGTCACTCCATCTGTAGTTGTCGATGTCGTAGTATTTGAAGTTACTTTCACAGGACTAGATACGGTTGTAGGGTGAACTGTCGTAGTTGCTGATGTTGATGGAACAGTGGTCTGGAAATCTGTTGTAAAAACCGTTGCCTGATTGGCAGAAGATGGAGGTACCTCACTTGTTATCTTGGCAGTTGCAGTGTCAAAGTGCGAAGGTATTGGATCATGTAATATTGTTGTTGGTTCAGTGTTTGCAGAATAATGTTCTTCAGTGGTAAGGCCATTGGTCATGGAAGTTTCTTTACTGGTTGCATCACCTAGTGTTTCTGTTTTTGTTTCTGAAGTGTGTTTAGTGGTTTCAATTTCTGGTAGTGAAGGTTCCAAACTAGTAAACATCAGTGATGTCGCTTCCAGAGGTAAGTTTGTAGGTGAATAACTCGGCACTATTACCAGGACAGAGGCAGATGTGTCTGTTATTGGGAATTCCATTTCCAATGTGGATGCTGTCTCAGTAGTTACTATTGACATCTCTGGTGTACTTGACATCTCTGTTGTAGTACTGGGCTTATGTTCCACCATAGACACTGTGGTGTCTGTTTCAAGAGTGACATGTGTATCTGTATTTATATTTACAGACAAATCAGTAGCAAATGATAAGTCTGTAACTAATGTTGTAGCTGGAATTTCTACAGTCAATGTAAGGGATGTTCTGGATGTTGAACTTTCTGCAGTTGTTGGAAGGGTGCTTTCTTCTGTTGTAGATATCATTTCAATGGTCTCTCTCTCTTTGATAGTTAAATATTCACTGATAAATGGAACAGAAGTAGATTCTGTCTGAACTGTTGCTTCAAATCCAACTTGAATCCCGGTAGTACTTGGAATCTCAGAAGTATAGATATCCACAGGGATTGTCACAGTGCTTGGATCTGTTGTTCCAAACGATGACACAGGGAGATGGTAAGGATCAGCTTCAGTAGTAAATTCAAATAAAGGCTCTTTCCCCTGTGCAAAAGTGCTGGCTAAAGTCATTGTGGTATCTGTCAGTGAGAAGTCGGTATTTCCCACATAGTTATTTGTACTATAGGAAATGTTTGTACTATTACCTTGAGTAGCATCAGTGTTTGTATTTGCAAAATGTAAACTTGTCAGGATTGTGGCTTGCTGGTTCTTTGCAATGTCTATAGGAGTGGGCCATACTGTAGTATAATCTGTAAAGGTTGTAATACTGTCTGTTGAAGAAATTAATGAGGAATCATAATTCTCACTAGTGGCTGCTGCAACAGTGAGAAATAATGTCCAATAAGTCTCTGAGGTTAAGGGATGGGTAACTGTTTCAGAATCTGTGAGTTGTGTACTTATCTCGGTAGCATGTGTTACTGTTGTCGGCTCTGTAATATCTGAAAACAGAAGTTGAGTAGTGCTCAGTGGAGAGGTTGTTGACTGGCCTGTCGTCTGGGATGTGATATATGTCGACGTTACATGAAATGTCTCATCTAACGAGGGGTACCCAATGAAGCCAAACTGTTAGGATAGACATAGCGTGCAAGTGCATTATAAGTGAAATATAATTTCAACAAAGCTAATAATAAATCTAATGCAGTGGGTGCAAAAAGTAAGTAAATAATAAGTGACCATAAGTAAAAAGAAAATGCTTTAGTTACACCATCATTAATCCAACCAATACTAAATCAGCTGATAATAACGTTTTATTGGTTGAACAGAAACTAAGTAATAGAAAATACTTTCACAATAATAATGTATATGGATCCCAAATTACTAAAAGCAAAGAATGAAAATGTGCTTTTGATGACAATGAAGTATCTTTGTGCAGCATCACAACTATGAATTAAAAACTAAATATCATTATAGTGTGAGGAAACAACACTAGATTTAAGAGTTCAAGGTGCAAAATCATGCTTTACATATCTATAACTGGAACTCTGTGCAAGGCTATTAACTTTCCAATAGGATATAAAGCTACAGGAATGAAAGTAGAAGCTTCCAAAGGCTTAACTGGAATCTTACTAAAGGGAGTTGTAGTTTTATTGGCAGGAAGTGGAGTTGTAGATTTCAGTGTAGTGGTAACAGTAGGCCTAGTGGAAGATGAGGTGGATGTCTCTTTAGCAGCTGTGATTGTTTGTGTATTAGGTACTAATTCAGTATTAAAAAATGAAAGAGATAGAACAGAAGATTTTGTGGTGGAAGGCACCAAAGTTGTGTCTGAAATCTGGGTATTTGAAATATCTGTAAATTCAAAAGGGGAAGTACTCTCAGTTCCTGAATCTGAGACTGGAATGGTTATTTTTATTTCAGAAGATGAAGTCACTAGTGGTGGTTCAATAGCAATTAAATGGGAAGAGGTAAATTCTCCACCAGAGTCGATGCTAACAGAGTCTGTGGATACACTTGATACAGTAGGTGGATCTGAAAATGAGACAGGAGGAGTCTGAGAAATTACATGCTCAGGTGGCTCAATCACAGTTACTGGGGAAAACAGGGTCTCCTCAGTGGTAGCCGATGTAATTGTGCTAGAGTAAGTAAATGGTGTGGCAGATACTGAGATGGACGAAGTGGAAACTGTGGCCTCAACAGAGGTATCTGTAGTCTGCTCTGATGAGAACTGGAAAGCTGGAGCATATGTGTGCACCAGTGTTTCATTTTCTGTAACTAGGGAAGTATATGTTGGAACTGATTCATCTTTAGTAAATGAATTTACAGAGGTGCTTGTAGGAACAAGAGAAGATGGTGCTATTGTGGTAACAGTGGAAACAATAGATTGTACAGTTACAGAAGAATCTAATAGTGGGTCTAAGGGCGAGGGAGAAGTCAATAAAAGATCAACTGTTGCAGCAGTGGAAGATAAAGGTCGTTGGCTTACCATTGGAAACCACAATACAATGTGCGATGGAGGCATCCGAGGAGGTGGGCGGGTTGGAACAAAAGCCACCCACTGGTTCTGGGATTGATTCTGGCTTTGGTTTATTTGAATAACGACATTTTGTCGACCTTTATAGTCTTCAGGGATCACGGTTACAATTCCATCAAGAAGGTTACGGTTTGGGATTAGTTCTTCATCATCGCTTTGCCATTTCTTTGTGCTCATGAGGTTCATCTTAAGTTCAACCAATGGATCTTCAGTATGGTCAGCTTCAATTCTAACTGAGATTATCAGCAAAGCAAAAGATATGAATGTTAAAAAAGAGAACATACAATATACTGTACCTCTGTCATATAGCATAATGGTTATTCAACAGTTATATAACAAAAACTTTTGCAGTACAGAATATATTACAGCTTACCAGGTCGTGGTAGTTAAGAGGAGCAAACTCCATGTAAAGAAATGTAAGAAGAAAATAAAGTTGGTTAAATAACAAATATAACACAGACAAGAACACAAGTATGTAATGAATATTTTCTACTGCTACAAAGTAAAAAGAGAAGTTACCATCCAAATGTTGTTTTTTTTTTGGCTAGAAAAGAAAATATAGCTCTGAAAAACAAGTGAAATCATATAACTTAGATACAATAACATAATAGCTCTTATAAAAAGTAATATATCCTAGACCATAGTAATACAGCCAATAAACATTCAAAGAAAATGTTTGTGGATAATTTAATTAAAATACCTTAAATACTCTATATTTTATTAATAAATATTTAGCAGCTCTATGATCATCTAAGCAAGTTTACTATTATCACAGTTTTTCTGACGTAATGGTACAGCAATATGACAGAAGACCGAAAGTAAATATGTGGCATTTAAGCAATGTTAAACTACTTGACAAAAATATAAAAAAAAAGCAACATATAAGAAAATAAATAAAAAAATAAGAAAATAAGAAAATAAAAGAAAAATGGAAGAAGTTATATTACATATATATGCACAATGTACATTCAATATGATCTACAATTGTCAAATAAGAAATAAAACATTCCTTACACTACACCATCACTTGACTGAATGATAATGCCCCAGCAATAGCAAATATATAAGTACTTAAAATATTAAAAACAGAAGCAATGACATTTTGCAAAGTGCACTGAAAAGCATGAGGTGCAAGTAACTGATATCAATATAAATAATAAGCAAATAGGTCTGCCTATTATTAAGCCAGAGATAATTATGGTCTTACAAAATTTATTCCCAGACAGAGTCTCCAAGCATAAATCTGTCATGAATTGAAAGGCCGGTAAGTATGGGCCGGACACTAAAGGAGCGATCCAAAAGCGACGCCTTCTTGATTTCTTCACAAGGAATATTCACTGGGCATCTTCCAATCATGAAACCGATCATTGTGTCTTCTGCGGGACTTCAGTGGATTTGAACCGGTACCGTATGATCCTAATTCAGTACGTTCAGTATGGAATTTGCTGAATTTCATGTAGTCTGGGTTAACTTTACCCTTTTCTGCGTAATTTAAGATATTTTCCTTGGACGGGAACTCAGTGTCAAAAGGTGGTGATTCATCTCCACTCGATCTATGTGGATTAATGGGAATTAATGGTCGTCTTGGGGTTGTGGTCCTTCTCGTAGTTGTTGAAGTCGTAGTAGTTGTAGTAGTGGTAGATGGAGTTGTAGTGGCTTCAGTAGTGGAGGCTGTTGTAGTAGTAGAGGAAGTGGTAGTGGTTGGTAAAGCAGTTGTAGTTGGAGCTTCAGTAGTGGTTGGCATAGCAGTTGTGGTTACATCTTCAGTAGTGGTCGACATAGTAGTTGTGGTTAGAGCTTCAGTAGTGGTTGGTATAGCAGTCGTGGTTAGATGTTCAGTAGTGGTTGGTACAGATGTTGTGGTTAAATCTTCAGTAGTAGTTGGCATAGCAGTTGTGGTTAGACTTTCAGTAGTGGTTGGTATAACAGTTGTGGTTAGAGCTTCAGTAGTGGTTGGCATAGCAGCTGTGGTTAGACTTTCAGTAGTGGTTGGCATAGCAGTTGTAGTTAGATCTTCAGTAGTGGTTGGCATAGCAGTTGTGGTTACATCTTCAGTAGTGGTCGACATAGTAGTTGCGGTTAGAGCTTCAGTAGTGGTTGGTATAGCAGTCGTGGTTAGATCTTCAGTAGTGGTTGGTATAGATGTTGTGGTTAAATCTTCAGTAGTAGTTGGCATAGCAGTTGTGGTTAGATCTTCAGTAGTGGTTGGTATAACAGTTGTGGTTAGAGCTTCAGTAGTGGTTGGCATAGCAGCTGTGGTTAGACTTTCAGTAGTGGTTGGTATAGCAGTTGTAGTTAGATCTTCAGTAGTGGTTGGCATAGCAGTTGTGGTTACATCTTCAGTAGTGGTCGACATAGTAGTTGTGGTTAGAGCTTCAGTAGTGGTTGGTATAGCAGTCGTGGTTAGTTGTTCAGTAGTGGTTGGTATAGATGTTGTGGTTAAATCTTCAGTAGTAGTTGGCATAACAGTTGTGGTTAGATCTTCAGTAGTGGTTGGTATAACAGTTGTGGTTAGAGCTTCAGTAGTGGTTGGCATAGCAGCTGTGGTTAGACTTTCAGTAGTGGTTGGTATAGATGTTGTGGTTAGATCTTCAGTAGTGGTTGGTATAGCAGTTGTGGTTACATCTTCAGTAGTGGTCGACATAGTAGTTGTGGTTAGAGCTTCAGTAGTGGTTGGTATAGCAGTCGTGGTTAGATCTTCAGTAGTGGTTGGTATAGATGTTGTGGTTAAATCTTCAGTAGTAGTTGGCATAGCAGTTGTGGTTAGATCTTCAGTAGTGGTTGGTATAACAGTTGTGGTTAGAGCTTCAGTAGTGGTTGGCATAGCAGCTGTGGTTAAACTTTCAGTAGTGGTTGGTATAGATGTTGTGGTTAGATCTTCAGTAGTGGTTGGTATAGCAGTTGTGGTTAGATCTTCAGCAGTGGTTGGTAAAGCAGTTGTGGTTAGATCTTCAGTAGTGGTTGGTATAGCAGTTGTAGTTAGATCTTCAGTAGTGGTTGGCATAGCAGTCGTGGTTACATCTTCAGTAGTGGTCGACAGAGCAGTTGTGGTTAGAGCTTCAGTAGTGGTTGGTATAGCAGTCGTGGTTAGATGTTCAGTAGTGGTTGGTATAGATGTTGTGGTTAAATCTTCAGTAGTGGTTGGTATAACAGTTGTGGTTAGAGCTTCAGTAGTGGTTGGCATAGCAGCTGTGGTTAGACTTTCAGTAGTGGTTGGTATAGATGTTGTGGTTAAATCTTCAGTAGTGGTTGGCATAGCAGTTGTGGTTAGAGCTTCAGTAGTGGTTGGTATAACAGTTGTGGTTAGAGCTTCAGTAGTGGTTGGCATAGCAGCTGTGGTTAGATCTTCAGTAGTGGTTGGTATAGCAGTTGTGGTTAGATCTTCAGTAGTGGTTGGTATAGCAGTAGTGGTTATATCTTCAGCAGTGGTTGGTATAGCAGTTGTCGTTAGATCTTCAGTAGTGGTTGGTATAGCAGTTGTAGTTAGATCTTCAGTAGTAGTTGGCATAGCAGTTGTGGTTACATCTTCAGTAGTGGTCGACATAGTAGTTGTGGTTAGAGCTTCAGTAGTGGTTGGTATAGCAGTCGTGGTTAGATGTTCAGTAGTGGTTGGCATAGATGTTGTGGTTAAATCTTCAGTAGTAGTTGGCATAGCAGTTGTGGTTAGATCTTCAGTAGTGGTTGGTATAACAGTTGTGGTTAGAGCTTCAGTAGTGGTTGGCATAGCAGCTGTGGTTAGACTTTCAGTAGTGGTTGGCATAGCAGTTGTAGTTAGATCTTCAGTAGTGGTTGGCATAGCAGTTGTGGTTACATCTTCAGTAGTGGTTGGCATAGTCGTTGTGGTTAGAGCTTCAGTAGTGGTTGGTATAGCAGTCGTGGTTAGATCTTCAGTAGTGGTTGGTATAGATGTTGTGGTTAAATCTTCAGTAGTAGTTGGCATAGCAGTTGTGGTTAGATCTTCAGTAGTGGTTGGTATAACAGTTGTGGTTAGAGCTTCAGTAGTGGTTGGCATAGCAGCTGTGGTTAGATTTTCAGTAGTGGTTGGTATAGATGTTGTGGTCAAATCTTCAGTAGTGGTTGGCATAGCAGTTGTGGTTAGAGCTTCAGTAGTGGTTGGTATAAGAGTTGTGGTTAGAGCTTCAGTAGTGGTTGGCATAGCAGCTGTGGTTAGACTTTCAGTAGTGGTTGGTATGGCAGTTGTGGTTGGATCTTCAGTAGTGGTTGGGATAGCAGTTGTGGTTAGATATTCAGTAGTGGTTGGTATAGATGTTGTGGTTAAATCTTCAGTAGTAGTTGGTATAGCAGTTGTGGTCACATCTTTAGTAGTGGTTAGAGCTTCAGTAGTGGATGGTATAGCAGTTGTAGTTACATCTTCAGTAGTGGTTGGCATAGCAGTTGTGGTCAGATCTTCAGTAGTGGTTAGTGTAGTTATGATAATTGAGGTAATATCTTCAGTAGTGGTTGGTATATCAGTTGTGGTAACTGGATTCGTAGTGAATGGAGTTGTAGGCTGAGTTTGGGTCACGGTCAGTGTCACTGAAGAGGATAGTGACTCAGGTATGGCAATAAGGGTACCTTCAACTGTTCCTGTATCACCTGGCTTGTAAGGTTGTGTAGGTATGAATATGTGGGTTGGGCGATTGTTCCCAGAGCTATTGGGTTTATTCTTGTACACTAATATTGGTGAAAGGTTTGTTGTGTTACCCAGAGGACGGCCTGGAAGTAAAAAATATGGTGAATTATGAGTGTTTGAGCCAGGGTGAGTATGTTTACTTGGTATTATTGTGTCAACGGAGGAAACTTCACTTTGAGAGCTTGAACTTGAATTAAACTTGTTTGGAATAAGTATAAAAGGGTTTGCTTCCAAACCTGTTTCCAAAGGGCGCGTAGCTGTAGTTTCTGTAAAGCTAACGTCACTATTGTTTTTAACAGGTCTTCCTGGTAGAAATAAAAAAGGACCGGAAATCACACTTGATCCATCAGATCCACTCAAACCAAATAACTGGGAAAAAGGAGGTTGCCCAAAAAGTTGTGTTAAAGGCTTAAAATTTCCAGAACCATATGGATTACTGGGCCCTACCACTAAAGGGAAACTGCTTCCATATCCACCTGGTTTATTTGTAATTATGAAAGATGGATACTGACCACCAGGCGGAGCCCCTGGTTGGTTTCCAGATGTACTTGGTTTGTTTAAAATAATAAAAATTGGATGAGGCTTTCCTGGATTCATGCTTGTAGAATTTTGACCACTAGATTCAAGACTCGGCAAACTTTCTGATCCACTTGGTTTGTTGGGAATTACAATAACTGGATACTTATTTCCAAAGCTGGTAATCAAGCTTGGCAGACTTCCAGATCCACTAGGCTGATAGGGAATTACAAAAAATGGAGACTGATTTCCCAAACTGGGACTTGATAAAGCCTGTTCACTATTTTCAAGATTTTCTTGGCTTCCAGATCCATTTGGCTTATTCAAAATTACATAAATTGGATAATGATGATCAAGATTTGAACCAGAGGACGATTGACCTGAAATAAAGGGGTCAGTACCACTTGGCTTATTGGTTATGAACACAAACGATCCAACACTATCAAGAGATTGACTAAAAGGATTAAAGTCAGGCCCACCTCCAATTGCATTTGGATACTGGCCTTGTAAATCTGAAGTAAATGGACCACTCAGATTTATTCCTGAATTTGCAAGGGCACTAACTATTGGGGAAAATGGATGCAGATTTCCAAAAAGGGAGCTTAAATTACCCAAAGTACCACCGGGATATAAATTTACATTTTGTGTAGAGTTAATTGGATGTTTGCCAACTAGATTAAGTAAATGTTGAAGACCCGATATGGTGTCAGATGAGCTCATTCCATATCCAGGTTTACCGGATAATATTCCAGCAAATGGCTTTATGGCACTCAAAGGTACATAGCCCTGGTTCTGATCCTGATTCTGAGTTTGTGTTACAGTAATTACAACTGAGGGTTCCATGGCTTCGCGATTAGTGGCTTCCTCTTTATTGCTGTTTTCTTCTGATGATAAAGAAATTGAACTGGGCTCATCAACAACATTTTCTCTAATTGCTGCCAAGTCACTAGTATCTTTAGTCCTAAGGTTAAAAGCAGAAGGGAGTTGATTTTCAAAAGGCAGATTTATTGGTACTTCAATCACATCTTTATATTTACTTGAAAGCATACCTGCTATTCCTGAATCAAAGAAAGATTCAGCAGAACTGAAAGTAAATTCATCATTATTCTGAACTTTCTCAGGAATATATGTAGTTCCTTTTAATGATTGCTTATTTGGCTTAGGTGTACTATATCTATCTGCGTCAGTGTTCTGTAAAAATAAGTCAGTAGTTGGCAATGTATATTGGCTCACAGTCTGCAAATGATCATGCATATAAGATTCTTCTCGCTCAAGTTTATCTGAATCATCTTCTTCAAATGCAGGTACAGAGTTGTTTGCATTTGTACCAAGAATGACTTTATCCTCTATTGCTTCTGTCGCTTCTCTAAGCAATGATATGAGAGCGCTTGTAATACTACCGCTTTCTGAGGAGAATAGAGGAATGCCGTGCTCAAAGCTTACTTCTTTGATCTCAGGCCTATCACTCTGAACTAAAGGTAAAGTGGCGGTTGTAGTAGATACTACCGAGGGCTCTGATGCCTGATATGAAGCATGAGGATGAGCTTTCTGCAACTTTGCCATTAATATGTCATGAAGTTTTTGCAAAGCTGTCCTTATTCCAAAGTCTGGAACGCCACCATAAAATGTAACAGTGCCATTTTTATACTGAAATGGACCTTTAGTTATGACTGGCAAGTCTGTTGGCTTTGTGATATCAGTAACACCCACATGACTAATCGGGATAAAAGATGTATTCGGCTGTTGTAATAGTGGACTGTATTCCACTGGACCTGACTTATTTTGGAAGCTTGAGGGATCAGTGTAAACCAAATGTGGCTGGTGAGTTCCCCTGTATCTATTAACATACGAAGAACTATTTATATGATTTTCACCATATAATGCCAACTCATTTTTGTTGGGAGTCAGAGCTGCTGGCATGATCTCATCTTTCTCCTTTGCTCCATCCCCTAAATACTCTTGTATAACCGCAAGCAACTGAGTAATTTCTGATTGTGAAAGAAGAGCTTTTGACACAACATTTGTAAAATTAATAAGTTTTTCTAAAACTTCTTTCACGGCAAGTGATTCATTCACTTGCTGTTCATCTGAGAGATATGCAGTTCCATGATTCAAGTCATCCATAAAGTCATGAAATGCTGCAAGGTATCTGTACTCATATCTCACTGTAGGCCTAAAAAACTGTATGGAATCATTTTGCTTTTCTGGAACTGTACTAGGTACAGGAATATTTGATAAGAATGGATTCAATGCATAATTATTATTCATAACCTCTGGAAGAGTACTGTTAACACGATCATTATTTCTCCAACTATATTTATCATTTTCTTCCTGATTCTCCTTGATCCCTTGCAAACTCTCTGCCTGAGTAACAACGCCCTTGATCTGGCCTCCTTTCCTTGAATCAAAAACTACATGATTAGTGTCACTACTGGAGCTAGATTTCACAGGCATCCCATTAAGTACTTTATAGTTGCTCCACAGAGACAATAGATTTCTAAAATTTAAATTCCGTAGTGCTGAATTACGCGCGTTACCATACAAGAGTGAATCATTGTCTAATATCTCCTTACTAGTTTGAGAGCTTCCAAATGATCCACTCTCAGAGGAAGACAATTTTGAACCTAAACCAGAGGAATAGCTTGTGACAAGGTGGACAGTGTTACTTCCACCAGTTACTGGAGCCAACACATCACTATCCATTGACACGGTATGATCGCGGTGTAACAGGAGGGGAGACAACAGAAGAGATTTTATATTTTCATCAGTCAAGTTATACTTTTGTGCACTTGTGCTCTCTGCATGTCGCATATCATTAAATGACAGATTAGAGAAGTTGCGAGAGATGTTTCTTAAAAAAGGAAAAACTGACTTAATAGAAGTTAATTCATGCATTAAAGGAAGTGAATTCTTAAAAGAGATCAAAGACTGGGAAGAATTATTCTGAGGGAAGAGGTTTCCTGAAGAGTTCAGTCGTAGTACGTCCGATTCAGGCATGTCCAAACGTGTTCTGCCGTGCAGAGCAACGTCAGGGGAAGATGAGTCTGGTGGGAAAACCGTCTTGAGTACAGATTTGTTGTCTTGGAGGTCAGGTTCAGTCTCACCTTGTAAAAAGACGGTTGTCAATTTTCTTATACTTTTCTTGGTCATGAAATATATTCAGAAAACGTTATAAAATGTAGAACATAAATGTTATTATGTATTCTTAATTAGTAAAAGAAAATACCAATGACACTACATTAGATAAAGAATTAATTGCTATATTCCGGGTGGTCACAGAACCCCTTCTCATGCAGTGGTATTTGAGAAGGGGTCTATAAAGACCCGAAATATTGTATAGCAATTATTTTTTCCTAATAGTGTTTCATTGAAGGGTGTCCTTACCTGGCTAGCAAAATATGCAGAGTAATCAAAGATACTTTTTTTCTTCCCATTATATTACTGGTCATTAAACTTAATCTGGGTATATATATTTAATATATTCCGCAAGGATAAAGTAGCTTTTTCTGAGAAATAACATTCGCAATATTGAAATAGGAAAATAGACTGTAAACATTTAAATATAGAAAAGTTAAAATATATTTATTTCCTACAATTTCCTTTCGATTCCTTAAATTTATTAATATGTTAAATATGATAATTTAATAAAATATCAATAAAATGGACACAAAACCTGATGGACAGAACTGTTAGGCCGCGTTCACACCATAGTAGCATGTCGCACGTGGCATGCACCGTGATACGCCAGCTGAAAACGAACATCCGGAAATATATGAAACCTTTCACACAGAATTGGTGTGACACCTCCCATATGCGACGTGCAACTTGCGTCGCAAGTCGCACGTGGCACATGGGACGTGTCACAAACTTCTGTGTGAATGGTTTCATAAATTTCCGGATGTTCGTTTTCAACTGGCGTGAGACGTGGCATGCGACGTGCGACGTGCCACTTTGGTGTGAAAGCGGTCATAAAATAAAAGATAAAGCATGTCTCCCACAAGCAAATAACATCTGATATGTGTTTTAAATGAAAGTCCATGACGAATGCACTTAATTGCACAAAAGCACACACACATGCACACACACATACATACACATAGAAAGATACTTGACAGTATCAGGTACTGGGATCATTTAAGATATATGAATATTATAATAATAATAATAATAATAATAATAATAATAATAATAATAATAATAATAAAACATCACCTTTCTTACGCTACAATGGGCTATCACGCTTTGAATGAAATTTTTGAAATCTACTCAAAAGCATACATATATGCATGCCTCATTCCCCTTGAAAGGAGGGTGGCCGAGTCAAGAAATCGCATTCACCACGATCCACACACACCTCAACCACTCCTCTCAGCTCATTGGGGATAAAGGATTGCCACACGTCTTCCCCCCTTCCACTCTGCTTGGATCACCCATAAGGTAGGCGGGCAAGGATATCTACAATGAGACCCGACAGCCGCAGCTGGTTTACCCCCACCGCTTCGGCTGTCGGGCCTCCTTGCCCGCCTACCTTGTGGGTGACCCAAGCAGGGTGAAAGGAGGGGAGACGTGGAGAGAAGAGAAAAAAATAAACAAATATTTGCACACAAACAAACAGACAAACAAGCATACACAAAAGCTAGCAGACAACAAAATTCGCCCACCAGATAATTGCGGGCCATCTCTCGCCATTAATTACACACTGTCGTGCCTCAAAAGTGTAATAATGGCGTATTAATACGGTCAATTAAAGTCATTAATTATTACCATAAATTACCTCACGTACTTTCGTGGCTCCATCTGGCGCCAGATGAGACATGTGATGTGTGTGTGTGTGTGTGTGTGTGTGTGTGTGTGTGTGTGTTTATTTTTTTTGGCGGAAGTTATTATTATAGGGGGGAGGGGGAGGGTTATTATCAGTGATTAAGAGGCAAACACGTGGTTTCAAAATGTGATTTTAACGTGATTTTCATTTGAAATTTTCTCGATCGATTTTACGTGCTTTATCTATGCAATTTCTATAAGAGACCAAAATTATAATCAACATGGAGATATACTCATGGCGCGGAAAAGTTTATATATATATATATATATATATATATATATATATATATATATATATATATATATATATATATATATATATATATATATATATAAACAGATCTTGCTCATGTGGAAATCTTTAACAAAGTTAAATCATACTTTATATTTTGCAAAAATCCCTTAAATAAAAGGAATTATGGCTCCTGTATATAGATAAATATATATACAAATAATTAAATAATGAATCTATAATATATGTTGTCTTCCCTGTCTTAGAGCCAGATTTTCTATTTTAGTATTTGAGAACCGCGGAGTCATAATGATTCGAGTCCTCGACTAGGGATTGACAGACCCACGATCAAAGCAACCGCAGGGAGTTAGAAAAGACATCTAGTCTTAATTCCCGAGCTTCAGTCTGTCGGCGTCCACCCCCATAATGGGGACAAAGCCCAATTTTTTACATTAAATATTCAGTGTCTTATGTATATCAACTTTTTTTTTTTTAATTCATCTCATCTTTCCAATTTTTTTTTTTTTACATTCGTGTTTAGCAACTGTTAAATGATGTGGTTATTTTCCATGCAACAACCAGATGTCTTGGAAAACAACATATGTCTTAAACATATTTCTGTGCTCAGCTGTAGTGTTAAACACAATACTACAAAAGTACAAAATTTTTGGAGGGGAACTACACTTGGTCTCTTTGTGACCACTGTTGCTTAGTGGTTAGTGTACTCGATCGCTGAGCGCTACGAAGGGCATCCAGTCTTAATCCCCCAGCTCCGATCTGTCTGTGTCCACCCCCATACTCGGGATTCATAGTCAGACATAATACATACACGAACTCATTCTCTTAAAATGTTTGTCATGCTTTTGTAACTTCAAAACACGTGTTTGTTAGTTTGTTTGTGTTTATGAGGTACTCCATGACTGGGTCTCAAGAAAACAAATAAAAAAAAACAAAAAATCTCAGATGATGATTCATCGCTTTATGTGCTACAGTCAGTCCTCCTTCGAATGGGGGTGAACGCACACAAGTTGGAGTTGAGGGATTAAGACTGGATGCCCTTCCTAAAACCCCGCGGTGGAATCGAACGCGCACTCTTCCAATGAACTTTTGTGGCCTCCAAATCACAGACGAATTTTTTTTTTTTTTAAATCCTCGATTATTTTTTTTTAATATTAAAGAAAGGAAGAGAATATTTAAATTATTTTTATAAATGCAAACTGTGTTTCACAACCTACTTATGCACACGTCAAATATTGCTTTGAAAATTGTTTTCTGTGGGGAGAGAGAGAGAGAGAGAGAGAGAGAGAGAGAGAGAGAGAGAGAGAGAGAGAGAGAGAGAGAGAGAGAGAGAGAGAGAGAGAGAGAGAGAGAGAGAGAGAGAATTAGG
Organism: Halocaridina rubra; assembly: GCA_037179515.1. Lineage (NCBI taxonomy): Eukaryota > Metazoa > Arthropoda > Malacostraca > Decapoda > Atyidae > Halocaridina > Halocaridina rubra. The sequence goes on along the minus strand of JAXCGZ010006242.1, from coordinate 2,271 downwards.
AAAACAATCATACATAATTCTTAACAACCATCTCGTGCAGAATCCGGATATGTCTGGCCCAGTCTAGTATTCATATTGAAATGTTATTTGATTACTCCGTTCCTTAACTCTGTATTGATGATAATACCAAAATCGCCATTATTGCTGCTACTAAACCTATTTTTTTTTTCTTTATATTACTTAAAGTATTATCTTGCTCCGGTTTTACGTCACGGATTCCCTTTTCAACCAAGGGCTAGGACGGTTGCCTTCTTGCGAAGGACTTGTTTTGGCAGATGTAATCGTTACCCTGAGTGCATGCCCTTGCTAACCTCACATCGTGACGGGGCGCGAACCCTCGACCTGACGCCTCAGAGTCGCGGACGCTACCGTTTGAGCCACGGTGACTACTACTTAATTAAAGTATTATCTATACCAATAAATCGTGATTCAACTTTCAGGGAACCGCAGTAGCGCAGTGATTAGCGCTCTCAACTCGGGAAATGACAAACCCGTGTTTGAGTCCACCTCAGGGCGTTGGGAAGGTTATCTAGCCTAAATTCTCTAGGTTCAACTTGTCTGTGTCCACCCCCATTCGAAAGGGGTTTAACAGGGACACATAAAACGTCAAAAATTACTATTCTTCTTCAAAAACTACATCCTCGAAATCTAGATACTATTACTAAAACAACTACTATTATTTCTACTACTATATTTTTAACCTGAATTAGCTACCACATTATTCAGTTATTACAATTTTTCAAGGATCATTGCATATGAAACAATTTACACGACCTCTCAAATTCACGATAATTTCCCTTTTCTATCCTGCTGTGGGAGCTTGTTCCACGGGGGCAAAGCAGTGTAGACCATAACAAAGAAAATGAGATTGGGCAAGCAAGCATGCAATAACGACACTCCTTGGTTTCTTGTTTTTTTCAGCGGTGACTTCGGAAACTATTGAGTACAATATGCTTTGGGGGTGACAAACACCTATTTGCTCCCACCGCTGGGCGTTAGGAAGGACATCCTACCTTAATTCACCAGTTCCAACCAGTCTGTGTCCATCTCCTTTCGAACTGGCTGTAAAGGTGCGTCCACACCGGCAACAAAACATATCAACAAAATGACAACATTGGACTCAACAATGTTTGTGTTGCTACTGATACGATGATGTCGATATGTTGGTATGGCGCTGTAAGTGATATGTTGGTACTACTGGTGTCCGCAGATGTTGACTGTGATGTTTAGGTCAATGTTTACAACTTGTTTCCGACTGCATGTTGCCGGTGTGGACGCACCTTAATAGTGACATATAGAGCATAATGAATAACAGATTCGGCAAGTCTGCAATAGAAGATTATCGTTCGAGGATTCATTCCCTCCCTCAGATATCGTAAACACTAATCATTACTGCCACTGCCGTTGAAAAACCAATAACAATAACTATTACTGCAACTAGCATGAAAATAGCAATATTTACAACTACTAATACTACTTCTTCAATAAAAACAAACACTATCTATCTCTTGCTGTCTATCTATCTATCTATCTATCAAAATCTATCTATTTCTCTCCATCCCTGCGCTTGCTCGTACAAAGCATAGCCCAATTTTCCCTTTGACCGCAACTATGTTTTTTTTATATTTATAAGACAACTTGAAGCTTAAAAGTAAATATTTTTTATTTTGTAAATATTCATATTGGCCTCTCTCTCTCTCTCTCTCTCTCTCTCTCTCTCTCTCTCTCTCTCTCTCTCTCTCTCTCTCTCTCTCTCTCTCTCTCTCACACACACACATTTTATTAACTACCTGCTCTATTCATAAAAAGTACAATTATTAGATAACAGAAGCACCGCTAGAAATTACGAAACAAGTTTTTGAGAGTTACTTCCCATCGGTGGAGGCGTTTATTGCATCATAAAACCTGTAAATGCTTGTAATTAAAAAGTGCAAAGAACTGCTCTCTCTCTCTCTCTCTCTCTCTCTCGGGGGAGCTCTGCCGCCATCTTTCGGAAGCGGACGACGACTGTGTAATCTCTACAGTTATTGCTGATTTCTGAGGGTTCTACAGCGCAGTTTGATTCCTCACCGTGGCGAGATTCATAGTAAGATACAGACATCATTTTAGTGTCAACAGTGCTTTTTGGGGTCTTTTTGGACTTAGTCTGTAGTTTCGAGAAAAAACTATCTGCCAGTGGTAAGACCCCATTCGTTTGGCGGACTCGGATTTGCGCATGCGCAGTACGACGTGGGGTGACGTCATGTTGCTTCCCCCTCTCGTTGACGTCTC